>LR749521.1:282263-449763 GCA_902729485.2 Mus minutoides
TTAAATTTTCATATGTCATCAATACTCAAGAATTATTTCAACAGTTATAACAACAGCTATAGGCTGCCTCCTAAAAACGGCTTATTGTCTTAAAACAATTAGACACATTTTCCAAGCAGGATATGCAAATCACTGTAATAAGCAAGGATTCGCTGTGCCTTATTCTGTTCTTCACTTCAAATCATTTCATCATTCTGGATTCTTAATCTTTTGTCACAGGATAGCTGCTAACTGTTAGCAGGAAGCCTGTTTACTTAAGCATTATGCTCATCCATGAGTTGAAAATTTTAGCTTATGTTGTTAAATGATTAGAGGGCAAAATTATTCAAATGTGTTCGGATGGTGATTTGCATAGAAACAACCTTAAATGGAAATCCCAGACTTTGGCAACCTCTACCTGAATGTTGATTTTGAATACCCATGTCTCTAGATGTGCGCCTCAAAAGTCACATGAGGATGCTGCATGTGCTGTATATTCACTTATCAACTTTACACACATGCGAAAGGGAGCTCCACTGAGGAGTTTCCTACATCAGATTGGTCTGTGGGCATGTCTGGAGAACATTTTCTTATTGATGAAAGAAGGCCCAGTCCATGTATGCATTACCATCCCTTGACAGGTGAGCCTGAGCTACATAAGAATGTTAGTTGATCAAGCTACAAGGATCAGGCTAGTAATTAGTATTCCTGCATGGCCTCTTCTTCATTTCATATATTGAATTTCTGCCTTGACTTTGTTTTATGATAGACTTTAACCTGAAAATTAAACCCTTTCCTCCCCGAGTTGCTTTTGTTTGTGGTATTTATCCACAGCAACAGAAAGCAAACTGGAACATGTCACCCTAAATCTGGGAAATACTATCCGTCCTTGGGTTTCAGTGTCTCATGAAATAGGATTTTGTGTGACAACTTAAGACTTTATCTTTTGCCATGTGACAGCTTACTATCCTCTACTAAAACATTCCTTGGCTCCTTGTTGTCCTTCAAGTCACTAACTTCACTGATGACTCTCGAGTATGTGTTTATTACAGATGAGACCTCTTTGATTGGATAAACTGTGTGCATATTATGTACCGTGGCACTGCAAGATGAACCACCAAGTCTGGCTTCCCATACAAACGCTTCCCAGATAATTACTGAATAAGATTTGCCTGTGACAACCACAGATACATGATGATAATCTCTATGAAGCCAGATTAATTTTTATAAAGGGAAAAGGAGAGAAGTTCAAAATTGTCTTGTCTTCTCACAATCCTGACATCATGAAAAATGTCCCTGTACAGGAGAGCTCCCAAACACTAGAATTTTTAAAAGAATCACTTGGGAAATATCTTCTACGAATTATTATTTCAAACGACATTGACTCCATACTAAAATCTAAAAATCTTTATGGATTTTATTTTAATCCTCCCCATATCACCTATCTGGTGACATAGGTTTCTGTATGTTACAAAGATTAATATAACTTGTATGGTTTTACATTCCTATAATATAGTATCATAGTCAACATAATTTCCTGAACATAACACCAATGGCTTATGCTCTAAGATCAAGAATGGACAAATAGGACCTCATAAAATTGCAAAGCTTCTGTGAGCAAAGGACATTGTTGATAGAATAAAACAGCAACCAACAGATTGCGAAAAGATTTTTACCAATCCTACATTCCATAGAAGGCTAATATCCAATATATACAAAGAACTCAAGAAGTTAGACTTCAGAGAACCAAATAAACCTATTAAAATGGGGAACACAGCTAAACAGAGAATTCTCAATGGAGGAGATTCAAATGGCCGAGTAGAAGGAGCGGTCATTGGGCCTGAGGTGGCTCGATGCCCCAGTGTAGGGGAATGCCAGGGTGGAAAGGTGGGAGTAGGTGGGTGGGTAGGAGAAAAAAAGACAGAAATGGTTTATTTAAGCTCGAGATCTCAGTCATTTGATTTGTATTTCCCTTAGTCATCAGGGAAATACAAATCAAAACAACCCTGAATTCCATCTCACACCAGTCAGAATGGCTAAGGTCAAAAACTCAGGTGACAGCAGATGCTGGAAAGGATATGGAGAAAGAGGAACACTCCTCCATTGCTGGTGGGATTGCAAGCTTGTACAGCCACTCTGGAAATCAGTCTGGTGATTCCTCAAAAAAAATCGGACATAGTACTACCTGAAGACCCAGCTATACCACTCCTAGGCATATATCCAGAAGATGCTGCAACATATAATAAGGATACATGTTCCACTATGTTCATAGCATCCTTATTTATAATATCTGGAAGCTGGAAAGAACCCAGATGTCCCTTAACAGAGGAATGGATACATAAAATGTGCTACATTTACACAATGGAGTACTACTCAACTATTAAAAACAATGACTTCATGAAATTCCTAGGCATATGGATGGAACTTGAAAATTACATCCTGAGTGAGGTAACCCAGTCACAAAAGAACACACATGGTATATAAGTACTCACTGATAAGTGGATATTAGCCCAAAAGTTTGAAATATCCAAGATACAATCCACAGACCATATGAAGCTCAAGAGGAAGGAAGACCAAAGTGTGGGTGCTTCAGTCCTTAGAAGGGGGGAACAAAATAATCACAGGAGGAAATACGGAGACAAAGTGTGGGTGCTTCAGTGCTTCTTCACAGGGGGGACAAAATACTCTCAGGAGGAAATATGGAGACAAAGTGTGGAGCAGAGAGTGAAGGAAAGGCCATCCAGAGACGTCCCTACTTGGGAATCTATCCCATATGCATTTACGAAACCCAGACACTATTGTGGATGCCAGCAAGTGCTTGCTGACAGGAGCCTGATACAGCTGTCTCCTGAGAGGCTCTGCCAGAGTCTGGCAAGTACAGAGGTGGATGCTTGCAGCCAAGCATTGGACTGAGCGCAGGGTCTTTGATGGAGGAGTTGCAGAAGGGACTGAAAGAGCTGAGGGGTTTTGCAGCCCCATGGAGGGAGCAACAGTGTCAACTGGCCAGACCCCCATGAGCTCCCAGGGACTGGACCACTAACCAAAGAATACACAAGGAGGAACCCATGGTGCTGGCTGAATATGTGGCAGAGGATGGCCTTGTGGACATCAGTGGAAGGAGCAGTCATTGGGCCTGAGGTGGTTCGATGCCCCAGTGTAGGGGAATGCCAGGGTGGAAAGGTGGGAGTAGGTGGGTGGGTGGGAGAGTACCCACAGAGAGGCAGGGGGAGGGGAAACCTGGAAAGGGAATGACATTTGAAATGTAAATAAAGGAAATAGCCAGTAAAAGAAAAAAAGACAGAAATGGTTTATTTAAGCTTGTGGTTTCAGAAATTGTAGTCTACGTACATTTAGTCACGTTGTTTGAGGGTCTCTGATAAGACTGTAGTTGGAGCACATACATGATGAAGCAAAGCTACTCCTGTGACAGAATAGGACAGAGGTAGAAAGAAAGGGAGTGGGATCTAGTGTCCTTCTTAAGGGAAAACACTTAGGAGCAGAGCTTTCTCCCAGAATTCACCTTCTCCAGGTTATGCCACCTCCCACATTGTCATAGTCTGAGGACCAACCCTTGAGAACATACAGCTTTGAGTAACACGTTCAATACATAGCACCTCCCATATGAAATCATGCTGTCACACAGTCCTCACATGTGAAAGACAGGTATGTGATAAAGTGTACAAAAAAGTAAAATAGGTAATGAAGTAAAACCTTAGACAATAACTACCATTTTCAAGAGATGATGACACCATCACTTTTAGAGGATATTTGTAACTGCAAAGCACTGTAAACAAAGCTTTGAGTCATGACCTCAAGTCAATATCTCTACTTTGGGATGTGAACTTGAAAGAGAACTTGAAGTCATGGGCTCCACAAGTCAGACACTCACTAGTTAAGGGTCTGGCTATCCACTTGGTTAAAAAAAAAAAAACAGATCTGAAATATAGAAGTTGAATTGTGGATTATAGGTTTTCAATTAAAGTTTTAATGATATGTCATTTGATGGGGAAAATTTTGAACTGCTATATCCTGAAACATAGCAAGATAAATGTATAAGACAAATGTATATAAGGATACATTGTACATTTTAAAATAGAAAACATCTCAACATACTCTTCCTAAGTGTTTGTAGGCAGACACTAGGGAAACACTGGGGAAAATTCTGACAGTGAATGCAGTTGGGTGGCCAATAAAAATCCAATGAGAGATGCGCTTTTGCCTTTGATTCTCTTAAAAAAAAAAACAAATATTGTCACAAGCAATAAAAACCTAATGCTATCAAGCCAGGGTAAATCGTGAACAAAACCAACAATGTTCTTAAGGATGGCAAACATACAAAGTGAAAGCAGCTTGCTTAGTACAATCTTCCTTTTAAAACTCACGAAACCAACAAGCTGGAGATAAAACAAAGCGTCAGTAGCTGTGTGTGAGTTCAGCTCATCTAGTGAGGAAAAAGCTTAAAATGAAAATGCAAACCATAGCTATAGTCACTATTAAAAAACACACACCTAACACAAGCTTATTTTATAAGGTTGAAATCTTAAGTATTGTCAAAGGTATGTTAGGCAAATACAAAGAAAATGGAGTCCTAAGTCAAAACATTGATGAGGAAAGGGAGAGGTAAGTCCTAAAGCTTGGGACTTACTTCAATTACAATAAATTAATAATGGAACCTTCACCTAGACTGTGAAATTATGAATAAATATACGAGATGTTATAACTCTTCATTAAACATTGTAAGAGCAACACATATAAAATAGAGATGGTGAGACTCACAAGAGAAGTTCACAGAAGCACACCAATTACAGAGGATTCTAACATACAACTTGCAATCTATGACAACTTGGGTGACACAAGGAGAATGTGGTCATAGAAAGCTGCAGTAAAATGAGTAAGGTGAATGGCTGGATCCATGTCACTTTCTCCATGCTGAAAACAGAAAGGAAAGTTTCTTTTCTTTGTGCCTATCAGAACACAAGAAAGTTTAACAGGTTCCGGAAGCAGACATACTGCTGACAGTATCATTTAAACATGATGGAGTAAAGATTGATGGATCATTTCAAAAAGCTAGAAAACAATTATGTTTGGAAACTTAAAAACAAAATACATTTTAATAACATTTGGGTCAAAAGAAATGGCAGCCCCAGCTTTCCAAAGCTTCCACACAGCAGTGTCCGTCATCCCGACAACACACAGAAGCCAATCAGCAATGCTGGTCTGATAGACATCCCAGCTGGCCAGAAACCACAGAGTCATATTGGAACATAACACAAACAGCCCCAACAGAGACTTGACAGTCTCTCAAGTATTTAAAATCAGACAGTTACACCACTGCTTAAACAGTTAAAGATGGAGACAAAAGGATAATTATTCATACTTGTTTTCTGAAACAAACTATTCATACCAGAATTTCAAGAAGTATAAGGCCCTAAAATAAGAAATCGGAGATAAATATCACTCGTGATAATCCATCAGCACTCTAAAGGAATATAATCTATAATGGCTGGAAAAACAAAACAATGGCCATCCCTGTGGACCTAAAGGACATTTGATAAAATTAAATTTTCTTTTAAAACACTCAAAAAGTAAAAATACATAGCCCTTTGCATGACAAACTCTAACAACATATATGAGAGAAAGACAATGTAAAACTAAATTAAAGATCATCGCTGTCACTAAGCTGTTCAGAAAGTGGATGGTAAGACAGGGTTCTCTCTTTCACCTCTCAGCCTTTCCTCAAGATGTGTCTTCTCAGTAAGGATGTCCATAGTCACCCATCAAAACTGCAGGCTGCCTGGATTTCAGAAGCACCAGCCTTTATCTCCCTATGTTACTTACATTCGCCATGATATAAACTTTATTTATTGTTACTTTTTATGATTATTTCTTACATGATGGGACTCTAAATAGTTAGAAAAGCAGTATTTTCCAAACAGATTCAAAAATACTTATTAAATAAAAACTGAGATAGAAAAGGACATTAGAAGGCATAGACTTTGTCCATAAAAATAAAACAATATTATTTTTACCTACTATCACGGTATATATAGGAAAATAAATGCCAACTAAAAAAACATATCATATATAATCATATATAATTCAGTGAAAACACCAGTTACAAAGTGATGGATACTCATATCTATGAGATTATAGATATTCTTGAGATATATCTATAAAATATGTCAGATATAATGACTATTTACAATATTTAAGAGTCAAAATAGTGCCATCAATAGTATTCACAAAAAAAAAAAAGTTTAGAATAGATTTAAGAGGAAACAGGTAAGACTGAACAAAGCCACAAAGTGGAACTGAGGAATCTAAAGAAAAATGAGACTGCGAGCTATGCTTCTGGAGAGGCAAATTCAACATCTTAAAGACAACTCCTAAGGAACATTAACTGATCCATTTGTGACAGAATGATCTTATTTTATAGTGCATAAACAAAAAGTCTATAAATATAAAAATTTGAATCCATAAAAAAATTAAAGTAATGTTATGTCTATGCCTAAGCAGATACATGAATGAGCCAATACAAAGGTTACCATAGATTGTCCATGAATAAAGCCAAATACACTTAGAAATTTAGTATGTGACCAGTGCAGAGACAGAACTCAGTAAAGGCTTATGATAATACACCCCTCACTGTACAGGATAAATAACAAACACAGAAAGGGTAAATGTAAATAATGAAATCAGAAATGACAAAACAAAAACAAAACAAACAAACAAAAAACTGGTCAACCTTTTATAAACCCTCAAGTGCACTGCAATGGGAGTGGGCAAATTTCAGAGCAGTTAACAACGGTGCATGGGACTAAACTCTTCAGCAAGGCCAAGATAAAATGCAAAGAGGAAGTATTGCTCATTCAACCCAAAGATTTGTTCAGTTAGCATGTAATCATCCTCTAGAAACTGATGAGAAAATTAAGACTATGAAAGATAAGTACACAAAATACAAGTAGCTCTTGACCAATGAGAAGATACTCAGCCTTATTCTTAAGAGAATTACAAGTTAAATAACATGGATGATGGAGGCCATGGATCTCTGTCTCTCTGTCTCTGTCTCTGTCTCTCACTCTGTCTCTGTCTCTCTCTCTTTCTCTCTCTCTCTCTCTCTCTCTCTCGCTCTCTCTCTCTCTCTCACACACACACACACACACACACACATCAGATTGGCAAATAATCAACAATTTAATTAGCATCTTAGTTGCAAGTCAGCAGGCCTCTTATACACTGCTGGAGATAATACAAATTGGTACAAGCACCATGGAATTATTTGGCAATACTTTGACAAAATCCCACAAGAAAATAATCCTGCGACCTGCAAATTCTGCTATTGAGTTTCTGTTCTGATATTCACAAACTGGCACAGCAATAAGCCTTCAAGGCTGTCTCCTGAAACCTGGTTAACAAATGGCTCACAACGTTAGAAAGCTACCTGTCCGGCATGTAGAACTGGTTAGATAAATCCCAATACCTCCATATAATGGGAGCTATACTATAAAAATTAAAAAATGATTTTTGCCATATTGATGTAAAAGTATCTACAAATCCCTGGTGCAGAATAGTAATAGGCCACTGCCTTTGTCAGTGATGGCAAAGAAGAATGAATAATCTTTGCTTTTATTTAGCAAATTTGAAAAGGATATGTCTCTCTAGGAAGACCCAGAGACAACCGGTAGAATGGGTTAGAACAGAACAGAAGTAGATGAGTTTCAGACATAAGAAGAATTTTTTCTTCATACTTTTAAAAACCATTTGTCACTTTTAATCTCAAGAATATATTTTCTCCTAAAAAAAAAAAAAAAAAACTACAAAATGATACCTTTATGGAAATGGAAAGTGGTGTACTTGCTAGGGAAAGGGTTCAGGACAGGCTCACTTAGGCTCAACAGCACCAACCCGTCCTGGGGTTGTCACAGAGAACCCAGCGAGCACTGCCGATCCCCAGAGTGACCAGGAAATTGCAGCGTATCTTTCTCCACATCAAGCTGCATTCACGTCTTCCTCCTTCCTTGATATGGTGACTCTCCTTCTACCATTTCCAGCCTGATGGTTATAAATATGGCCCCAGAGATCACTGTGTGGTTTTCCGTCGGTTAACTTTTAAGTAGTATTTTAGTGTATTCTTTGACATTTTCATACATGCATCCAATGTGTCTTAATCATATCTAGCAGGCACTTCCCCCTTACCTCCTTCCCAGTTCCTTGTCCTTATCTTGAATAACCATTGTGCCAATTAGTAGTCCTCCCGTGCACATGGATGAGGAGCACAAGCCAACAACCAGTGGCCACACCCTGAAAGGCAAGTGACTGTCCTCTGCCAGTTGACAGTAGTTCCTCAGTTAGGGTGGGGTCTCGGGGATCTCTCTTCCAACCATGTAGGACAGATCTTGTTCTGGCCGACTCAGTTGCAGTGAGCGCCTGGGGTGCGTCCTTTTTGGTCTGCATGAGTTTGGAGGAAGTGCCTCCATGTTCACTTGAGGAAACAGGAGAAGCTGGCCTTGTAGGTTTGCTGTTAAAGGTTTAGTGAAATGCCTGGTGCATTCTCATCTTTTTAAGTCTCTCTGATACTAACCAATTGGCTGTTAAGAATTCCTAGTGATCCAGATTTTTCTGGGTTTCTGAACTCCTGGACACCATGATGGAATACATGGTTAACAGTCTCTCGGTATGAGAATTCTATTCAGAGGTCGTCACCATTGTCAGTCCCTGTACAACACACCTGTGCCTTTAGTGTTCACTCTGTCAAGAATGGATGGTAATTCCCTACCCTTGAGTTAAAACTTCTCTCATTAAATACATTGGTTTTTCTATTTAATAATTCCTTCCCCTCTTAATTCAAATATAATATTCATTGCGCATTAAAAAGTCATCTGTATTTAGCACCTTCATACCTAGTACTCACTAATATATTTTATTAGTGAAATGTAATTTGCTTCAAATGAGATTCAACTTACAGTGTCTCTCAATCAGCCTAATGGGGACATTTAAATGATTTTTAATGTATTTATGTAACAGATGTCCCCTTGGTTTAAAGAAGTCCTCTTTTAATTATCAAGTAACCCATAGTATTAACTATGAACTCAATTAATTGATAAAAAAAAAACTAGTATCACATACATATGATGAATAACCTGTTATAAACCATGAAGGAGGCACCAGAAAGGACACACCCTGCTGGTACAACCTTAACGTGCTTGAACAAGTCAGAGAGTGCAGAATAACTATCATAAAACAAAGCAGACTACAATGTATCCCACAGTAAATACTTACTGAGGTTTTTTTTCAATCTCTCTCTTTTAAATTTCTTCAGCATCTGTACATTGAGAGACTATCAAGGGAATCATTATATCCACAATAAACTGTGTTTAATCCTTAGGCAAAAATAAAAAATAAAAAAATAGAGCAGAAAATTTGAGTTAAAACAAAAACTGAAGTCTTTATTTTATTGACATAATGTTGTGGCTCAAGGTAAAACTGGCATTACTCTGTAATTGGATAAATACCTAGGCATGTGCACATAAAACCGATAGCAGATTATGTCCCTTGGAGACATCGATGAAGTAAATCCTGAGGATGGACTAGGCAGTGTGTAGGGCAATGGCAGTGTAGGTATAAAACGATGCCGGTTCAGCTGGGAAAAGTCAAGGAAAAAAGCAGACCAAGGAAGATTTTACTTTTGCCTGGGCTTTGGAAAAAGGTAACCGTTTGACAGCCAAAAAATGGTGGTCAACTCATCTTAAGGGATGCAAATAAAATGAAAACTGTCTAAAAGACAAGGCAAAGAATGTTTTAAGGACTGACTATGTCACTTACAATAGAAATAATAATGGAGAATAAGATAAATGAGTAAACAATAGAAGCCAATTTTGGAGAGCTAGGAAAGGCCCTTGGCACCAAGCACGATGCCCCTGGTTCTATCGCTGGACCCTATGGAGGAAGGAGACCATCACTTCCCACAAACGTCCTCTGACCTCCACCCAGGTGCCGTGGGGTGCACCGACCCACCAATAAAATAAACAAAAATGAAAATTTAAAGTATGGAAGTGTACTTTTATCCAAAGAATAGTTTTATAAACATGGCTGTAGAAACCAGTAATCACTGGAAACAAAAATCTAGGGGAGTGTTAGAGGATGAGCCAAGAGACCAGGATAAATGTTTGGGTCTCAATCAGTTTCTGTGGGGTAGGAAAAACCAATGTAAGTACAAACACAGAGTGAATCCTGATAACTCCAAGTGTCTGTTCCATCCTTACCACACAATAATCTCTTGGATTTTATCACCACTCATCTCAGCTGTCCAAAAGCAGGTCACTTGTCACAGAAAAGTGATTAGCTTAGTCATCATGACAGACTGAAGTAGCCGACCTGGGGCACATACCCAGTTTACTGACTTCTAAAGGCTACTATTGAACTGGAGGGATGTCACAGAAGTAATGAACACTTCCTATCCTTCCAAAGGACCTGAGTTTGGTTCCCAGCATCTCTGTGTGTGGCTCACAACAGCCTATAATGTCAGGTCCAGGATATTTAGTGTCCTTTTCTGATCTCACCTGCACACATACACACACACACACACACACACACACAAACACACACAATTAAAAAATAAATTATATCTTTAAGACCACTCAGTCTCTCTAACCTCCACTATTTTAAACTAATAATAGTTAATGAGAAAATGAAAGTTAAAAATTACATAGAGGTTTTAACTTTAAATAGCAATTTAAATAATGGCATTAATCAAAACTGAACATAAACTATCAAGGAAAGAGTTAGATCAAGCAAGCAAGACACAAATCCCACCTCCAGCTAAGTAGCCCGGCATCCTGAACAGTGAACATTTCAACATCATCTGAAGAATGTTCCTTCCCTCTTCTTCTGCTTGTCCGGTTTAATCTTTGCCAGAGTCATGGATTCTATACTGGGCTCATTCTGACTTAACTAACATTCACTGGGAATTTTATTTTGCAGGTGAGAACTCTCCAGACAAGAGCCCTAAGGTGCAGTTATTGATGACGTATGAGGACTCGAAGCTCACCATCCTAGTGAAACACTTGAAAAACATCGTAAGTTCCTTCCATGTCAAAAGAGACGTGGAGCCGTCCAAGGAGCAGTCATTTGCCTCTTTTGGGCCACAAGTATCAACATTAGCACGAGCAATGGGTCCAACAGCCAAGTGTAGATGTGCACTACTAGGCAGCCAACTTCAGCATTTTTTGTCTCAGTATGAATATGACCTTTAAGGTAGAGGCTATAGAATATCTCATGGGGAAGTTGCCAAATGAACACAGGACCACATTCAAAATGAAGTTTCAGGAAAATCTATGAACAGTCTCTGAGAATGCAGGAATGGTTGAGGGGAGAGGAGGAGACTGGGTTCCAGAATTTGCATGGCTCCTGCAGAAATTCTACCCAGAGTTCCGGGAAGGCCCACTCTCTTACTGCGGGGGCCAGACCTCCGCTGCCCCCCTCAGCGGAGCTTGAAAGAGGATCATCTCTCAAAGGCGAACAGTTTCAGGTTCCCCCCAAAAGTCCTGAGGCACCTTTATTTTTACTTTTATGCCACATTCTTCGTCACCACCTTCTGATGTCATTGTTTAGTTGTATCTCTTTCTCCTCAAAAATTGGGACTTTGTTGTTCTAGGAGTTTGTTGGGTGCACTTGAAACGGCTTTCCATACTTTTCCTTTTTGCCAACATTTCATCTTTATTTCTTTAAATAGTCACTAGCACCTAATTTTTTCTATTCATTGATATTATATTATCCTGATTATTCTCTCTCTCTCTCTCTCTCTCTCTCTCTCTCTCTCTCTCTCTCTCTTTCTCTCTCTCTCTCTCTCTGGTGTGTGTGTGTGTGTGTGTGTGTGTGTGTGTGTGTGTGTGTGTGTTCTGAAATACGTGGGTACAGTGACACTTGGAGGTTAAGGGGCAAGCCTTTCCTCTATCATTCTCTGCCTTATGTTTGACACAGTCTCTTGTTGAATCTGGAACTCACTGATTGGCTAAGCTGGCTGGCCAGTGAGCTCTGGATCGCTATCCTCCGGCCCCCTACCCACTCTCTCCCTCCCTAGCACCAGGGTTACAGATACAGCTGCTGTATCTTGGGTGCTTGGAACCTCCATTCAGCTTCTCATGCTTGAGCATCAGGCATTTTACCCACTGAGCCATCTTCGTAGTCCGTCTCTGGTTGTTCTTGATGCTGTGGTCCTGTTTTGATATCTGTACATTGAGGAAGTAGATAGTATTCCGGCCTTGGCAGTCTGCCTATCCAGGGAACCTTGGAAATACAGCAGCCCTGTCTGGAAATCCTGGGCAGGTTGTCCATTGTGTTGAACAGAAGCTAAGCATGAGAGCAGTGGTTGGCCCACAGAGGAAGTTCACACAGCTGCTTTATGGAAGATTCGTTTGAATGGAAGCGCCTGTAGGCCATAATCCAACTTCAAGATGAGAGGGAGTGAATTAGACAGAAACGAATACAGTGCATGGAGATTTAAATGGTATGCGACCTTGAGGGCTAAGGAAAGCTTCCCTTGAAGGCCTTCAAAGAGCTTCCTTAAAAATGAAAATCAGAGAGATAAGGAGAAAGAGAAAGCACCATCCTGACTGGGGAAGCCAGAGAGCTTTCAGTATCACAGGGTAAGTGACAAATGATCTGAGTGAACGGAACATCACCGGATCCACCAGATGTCCCCAATCTGCCAAACGGACACTGCATGTGATGTCACTACCAAAACTGCACAGGATATGCAAAAGCCAGCTCAGTTTTGGCTATATTCCTCATGCACATAAGACTTTCAGAGTGTGTTTGGAAGGAACTAAAGGAGCAGTCTCTTCCCCACATGACATGTGTCTGCTACAAACTACATTTAATAAATATTTATTCAGTGAACAAAATAATTGGCCTAATTTGCAGGGGACACATCGTTAGAAAACAGCATTAGCCAGAAAGCCATGGATGCTTCTTGCTAAATTTGTAGTGCTCGCAGTTGGCAATTTTTGAGATATCAGGGCACATATTTTTAAATTTTTATAGATGTTTCATGTATTAAAAAATATCTGAAAATGAAGTGACATCAATAGATACCTTGCCGAGCATACACAAAGCCCTGGGTTCAATCCCCAGCACTACCTAAACTAGACGTGGTGACCCACAAATGGAATCCTAGTGCTTTGGAGATAGAGACAAGAGGATGAGAGGTCTAAGGTCATCCTCAGTTATGTAGCACATTTGGGGTGAGCCTGATATATGGACAAACTCTGTCTCAAAATGAAACAACTATCTTCCATTACTTTGAATAAGAAGATTGTTATAAATCAGAGTAGCAGTTACTCAAGAAATGTTTACATTGGGAAATGAAGATTCAGTCAGTGTTATATATGATGACACATGTGTTTATGGATCTTGATCATCTGTATCACCGTGTGACAAATAGGAAGAAATAATGTTAAGTCAAAAGAGTTTATATAAATTTGTTACACACTCTTTAGTCTTGAAAACAGTCCCCTTAGAGACGACATATCTGTTTCGGTAATGTCATTACTCAAAACAATTTAAACAAAGTCTATTGAAATTGCTTTCAGATCTGGCATATAAATCTCACAGTAAGCCGGGTGATATTTTTCAGTGGTCATGCCTAATTTTTGATCAAAAACAATATTAACTAAGTTGGTCACCCATTCCATCCAACTGATGAATTCCTAAATTACTTTTGACAGTTTCCAAAAGTGCATGTTATACTCAGGAAGTTGAGCCTATCAATGAGGTCGTTCAAAGAGTGTGTGATGAAGGGTGGGGAAAAGCAGCAACTAGAGATGGAGAAAAAACATCAAGGAGGGGCCAAAGGCCACGGAGCCCCTCCCACTGAAGGTTAACAGGGGGCAGAGACAAGCTGTGTCAGCCCTCAGAGCATCACTGAGACTGCTGTAATGCTCTCTCTCCATCCAGTCCACTTCCTATCTTGTCTTTTTTCTTTCTTGTTGTTTTCGCTTTCTTTGCTCTGATTTGAGACAGGATCTCAGTATATACTCTAGGCTGACCTGGAATTCTGTTTGTGCCCTCAAGATACTGGCAATCCTCCTGCCTCAGCCTCCGGAGTGACACGTTTACACAGGCACTCACCACTGCTATATTTAGTTCTAGTCTTCCCAGTCTGCAAACATTAAGAAAAGCCAGGACTGCAAACGTCAGTTGGAGCTCTTCTCCTTTTCTACCTCCAACTTCATAGCTTCTCATCTCTCAACCCCAGCTCTACTCCACATCTTGAAATCCCATCGGAGTCTCAAACTCAACATGCTACAAATCCAACTTCCAATGGCTATACTCTAACGAAAGCCATCTTTCCCATCATAGTCTCACCGTCTGCCTTCAAGAGACGCATGCTGAAGCTCTTAGTCATTCAACCCCACTTCCCTTACAAGGTACATTTATCCTGTCTGAAAATCCTATCATGCCCACCATTTCCCATCCAAAACCCTTCAAGAGGCCATCACCCCCCTGCCCCCCCAGCTGAAACACTGCTGTAGCTTTATCAGAGTCTTTGCCTCTGCCTCTGGTTCTTTTCATCTGCACTGAACCTAGTAGCCAAAATATTGCTCTGGGGAGAAAAACCAGTTCCTATAATTTCTTCCTTGATAGCCTTCTGAAGTCTCATCTCACTCACAGTGAAATCAAGAGACACCAAAAGGCACATGAAGTTGTACATGGCTCATTCCCTTGAGAAGTTCAACTTCAATTCTGCCCAGAGCTCCCCCAGTCACTATAGCCCAACCTCAATGTCTGCTTGCTGTTCCTGGAGTATGAAGGCAAGTGCTGGCCCAGGCCTTTGTACCCACTGGTGGCTCAGCTCTACGTGTCTGACATGTCCTTGTCATTTCTTCAGTGAGGCCTCTCTGCACTCCAGTCCTCTTTTGTTCCCACTTCAAATTTTTCAAATAGTTTATTAGCAACAACAGAAAAAGCAGATCACTCCTGCGCACAAACAAGGACTAAGATTCTTTTCAGCTTTTGAAAGGAGTCAAAAAACACAAAAGTTCTTTGCATTTTCCAAACATTCTTGTTTATTTTAAGTGTGTGTGTGTGTGTGTGTGTGTGTGTGTGTGTGTGTGTGTGTGTATCCTGGAGCTGGTGTTACAGGAGGTAGTGGATTACTCAATATGGGTGCTGAGAAGCAAACCCAGGTCATATGCATGAGTACTATATGTTTTTAACTATTGAGCCATCTCTGCTAATTCTCAGAGGGTTGTTAAATTATCATTTCTCCCACTTGTTAAAAAAAGAGATTGTGTGTGAATACAGAGGACATAAAAAAAATCTATAAATTCTTAAATTATTTTCTTTGCTCATTTCCAGTTCTAGCTAATTGTAATTTAATTATAAAGCCTTTAATGTTTTTGCATACCAGAGTAATCAGACTCCAGAAGTTGCGCTTGATTTTATATTAATATTAAAATGAATTATGCCTGAAGTCCTGTTATATCAGACTTGATGAGAAGAATTGTTTATCTTATATTAAATCTTTGAAGCTTTATTCTAGAAACTCCTCCTATGAGAACACAGGCTCAAACAAAATGCTTTAAAAAATAAAATCTTTCCCTTTCAAAGAAGCACATGATTACTGTACTGATCGCAGCTGACAAATGGCTCCAGCAACACAGCAGCCTAGCCAAGGCATCCAACAGTATTTCGCTTTGTATGACAAAGAAACATTTAACATTTAGATTCAAAATATTTGGTAATGCTCTAAGGTTTTTCCAGGTACCCCATTTGAGTGATTCTGCCCCCACTGTCTCTGCCGTGTTCAGTGCATGTCTCCTCCCAAATTCACAGAATTCCCTAGTCTGCCATTTCTTCTCTTTGTTCTTCTCCCTGTGATACAATGTAAATATTCCCAGACCTTGGAAGTTACCGGGAAGGAGAAGCCAGGGGTTCTGAATCGCATCACTGTGCATTGCTTGCACCAAGTCAGTGGCTACTCAGAATGAACTGAAAGTTGTGTTTGGACACAGGAGTTGCCTTGTTGGAAAATGATTTCATAGGACACAAGAAAGGCGGGCAGACTTGCTTGTGAAACAAAGGAAAGACAGAACAGGCAAATCTCCAAACCAAGCCCCTTCGTTTCCCAGTTCCGCTTTGTTCATGAGCGTATTCGGCCTTTTGTAAAGTGTCTATTCCAGTCATTTGCCAGTTTCATTGTTTGAATTGTGCATTTTCCTTTGTTGTAGTCTTCATGTATTTTGGATATACATTCCCTGTCAAATGAGTAGCTGGTCAAGATTCTTTCCTATTCCATAGGCTGGCTTTCCACTTTATGGTGTTTTTGTTGAGCTAAACCTTTTTTAAACTAGTCAGAAAATCACTGCTTGAAGCCTTGAAGTCTTCCTCCTGAATTCACCCAACAGTTCAGCTGCATTTTGGGTATTTTATTGGGCCTTTTACATAATTTGAGCTGTTTTTTGCTTGAGATAGCAAGCATTAGTCACATTTCAATTTTCTTTAATTTAATTTAATTTGTGTGGGTGTTTTGCCCACACAAATGGTGTCCCCAGAGGCCACAAGAGTGTGACAAATCCCTTGGAGCTGGAGGTAGACTACTGTAAGCCACCATGTTGGTGCTGGGAATCAAACCCAGGTCTTCTGGAATGTTAGCTCTTTCTTAACTACTGGGCCATCTCTCTACCCCTTATTCTTCTTTTATTCTTCTTCACTTGTAAACACTATTTTGCCAGCAGTACTTGTTAAAAGACTATGTCTTTTTGCCTATATGTTTTAAGTTTTTAAAAATGATTTTAAATTACGTGGCATTTGTATGTGAGCATGTGCATATACTCCCTTGCGCACACACACACACACACACACACACACACACACACACACACACACTCACATGTCCATGCACTTGAGTTCAAGTGCATGCAGGAGCCAGAAGAGGGAGTCAGATTCCTTGAAGTTAGAGTTACAGGCCTTTGTGAACCTCCTGACATGGGTGCTGGGGTCTAAAAAGGGTAATATGAAAGATAAACAAACACTTTTAATTACTAAGCCATCTCTTCAGCACACAAATTTTTTCCCTATATTTCTAAGAGGTTTATCAAGAATCAAATATCAGCAGCTGTGTGGGTTTCCTTCTGGGTCTTCTACTCTGTTTTTCTACATCTTTGCTATGGTTTGAGCAGCTGTCTCGCTGTTTTCTTACCGTGACTCTGTAGTATATGGAGCTTGAGGTCAGCCATTGGGGTACTTCCAGTATTGCTCTTTCTGCTTAGAGTTTTTCACAGTTCTGGGTCTTTGTCCTTTCATATAAATGTTCTGACTTGGGGATAGATGAGATTTGCAAAGAATGTCATTGGAATGTTGACGGGGATTCCACTGAATCTGGAGTACACTTGGTAGTACAGGCACTTCCCTAATGTTGATTCAACAGGCACATCATTACAGGAAGGTTGCCTGACCATTTAGTCTTTCAATGACTCTGCCCAGGTTATAGACTTTCGTCTTAGAAATCCTTAACATCTTCTGTGAAGTTTATACCTATGTGCTGTATTTTTTGTTACATTCTGTGAATTAGAATGATTTTTCTTGACTTCCTTTTTAATGAATTTCTGCTGGACAGAAAAACTACTAATTTTGTATGTGGACTTTTATTTACATGAACTTTGATGAATGTATTTATAATCTTTAATGCTGACCTATTATTTCTCAAAGAAATCAATCCTACACCTTCTATAAACTTACTAGCATCAATATTTTTAATATCAACAACTTTAATTTCTGTTTTTGTTTTTTTTTATTTTTGTTCCCAGGTGTTTATGTTCTATCCATATGTTCTAAAATCTTTCTTTACATTGCTCTTTCTAAATATATCTTGTCTCTTACAGCTTTAAGGCAGATAAGGCTACAGCCTCTGCCTTTAAATGTAATTTTTTCCAATATTCAGGACCTTGACTCTTACAACTAATTTCCTAGTTTAATATCTTGTGACTGCAAAGATAATACAAACTTCCCCCTAAATTTAAATCTCTATTTTTAATCTTTCTTTCCATTTACACTTTTTGAACTGTCTGATGGACACTTATACTCTGATATCTTTCCATCTCAAAAAATCTAAATTGCTCCTCTGATCTCCATGAAGACTGTTCCTAAATCTTGCGTTACTTACTACCAAATAATAAATACCACCTTATTGAGTTTCTGTACAACCTTCACATAACATCTGATTAAAATTTTATTGTTATTTTCTATATTTCAACTCAGTCTTAGCCTTCTATGTAATTATCAACAGCCCCATTCAATTTTCTTTTATGTCTATTATTATCAAGATGCTATTCAATATTTTTCTTATCTATGAAATATTTGATTGACTGTTAAGATATTCTTTGTTTCACTCTCTCAGACATGTCAACCTTTTGACACTGTCACATGACATTGTAATCTAAAACATTTCACATTCAAGAACTGCAGGATCAAGTTACAAAAAATATCACCAAAATTTTTCCTATAATGTCTTAGGTAATTTTATGATTTTGTGTCAGTTTACATAGATAGCTTTCCTACAGAACTTCAGGCCACAGGACACAAACTCTAGATTCTCACCTAAGTAACAAAAGCTAAAGAGAAGAAAGAATAGAAAAATGTTACAAGATTTCTACAGAAGTGAAGACTTCAAGACTAAAGCTAGTTCCAACTTTAAATTCTTTAATGTGTTCTCAAAGGCATTTTATTCATCACTATGTTTGGGGTGTTAAAAATTAACTTTCCAGAGTGTTTGAAGAACATTCCTCTTTTATCCAGCACCTTAAAGACGCTTCACTACAAGTAGACACATGTTGTGTGGGAACTCACATAAACTCTGAGTTAAAACTGATTCCAAGACTGATGCGTCCGCATGTTGGTCTCCTGTGTCACTCTGTTCATCCCACTTCCTCAGGCTATACAGGGCTGTAGTCTTCCTCAGACCTCCTGTGCGGTGCTCCCCTCAGGAGAGACAGTTCCTTCCTAAGCAGTCGAGAGCCCTGCTTCCTATCTCTGTCCACTAGAATTCTGTCCACTTACAAACATCCCCTTCCACCTAGAACCAAGCATCCCCTCGCAGGCAGCAAACTGGAATTCTGCAAATGAGCAGTCAGGGCCTCGCTCCTCCTCATGCATGATTGACATGTAGGAGAATGGGATTTCCATGTGGAATTCTAGAAGGATTCTCTTCTGCTCTCTGTGCCTGTGCTTACTTTGTTTGACTACAACAAAAAGCTTTGAACCAGCGCAATGTGCCAAGAAGTCTCAGACCTTCATAGATACACTTCACCTAAAGAAAGTCTTGTGCCTATAGACACAAAGATAGAAGTTTAAACTCAGCAAGTTTAATTATTTTGCCCAAGATCTCACAATTAAGGATGTAAATTTAAAGACTTCAAAACTCTGAGCTCTCGATATTTAATCTAGATTTTACAAGTAGTGTTCAATCATCCTACTAATGCCCCCTTCTCTTGAAGTTTAACCAATAGAAGTTATCCGAATTAAGTGATACGGAGAAACTGCAAGACTAAAACAAATCTTGATAGTCTATGGGCAAACTATGAATCTAAACAAAGGCATCTTTGAATTTCCAGAAGGACAAAAGAGATATTTGAGTGAAACTGTATTTGAAAACATAATCGTGTCTCTGACTCTTTTGCCTGCTCATGGGACCCTTTTCCTGGTAAATGGATTGCCTTGTCCAGCCTTGATATGAAACTTTATGCCTAGTCTTGAATCTTGCTATGCTGTGGTGGGCTGAAATCACTGGCCTTCTATTTTCTGATAGGAAAAGAAGGAATAGTAGATCTGGAAAAGAAGAGATATGTGGGCACTGAGACTGGTGTGAGGAGGCTGCAGTCCACATCTTGTATGAGAAAAAATTAAAGAAAAATATATATATAATCACACAAAATTTCCAAACTTTAGCAAAAAACATACAATCCTAAATTCAAAGACCTCAATGGGTAATCAAAAAGAAAAAGTCAAAGAGAATCATACTGCTAAATACCGAAATCAAACACGGAAAGGGGACGCCCAGTGAAAGAGGACGTGATGTAGGGTGGAGCCAGCTGGAAAACATGGAAGCTAAAGAGTGTCACAAGAGTGGCCCAAGTGTTGATGTGTTGATTTTCTTTGTCCTCCAGTTTAAAATTATTATGGCTCCTTTTCTGATTCCATCTTTGCGTATCATTTGCATATATCCTATTTTGTTACCAACTATTTGGGAAATGGCCAGAAACTGGGCTGTCCTTAATATCTACATTAGTTGGTAATTAAACTCTTGTCTCAAATTTGTTGAACTACTCTGGAACTCTGGGTGAATCCAAATTTTGGGGCTCTTGCCTATTGCTATGTCTGAAGGACAGTGTATCCTGAGGGGAATCCTCAGTGTGGGCTTTTATGAGCAAAAATAATGTCTTCAGAGACAATGAAAAAAGAAGTGTGAAGAAGAATGGGGTGGGGCGGGGGTGAGCAGGCAAATTCTACAAATAAACTGAGCTACGTGTTTGTGTCTTCCATTCCAGGTCTTCTGTGTTGACAACTAGGGAAACAGCTTGACATGGTGTGTGTTTCCTAACACGGGGAGCTGGGCTGTAATTTTCCTTTAGCTGCAGGCCCAAGTGTTGATGTGTTGATTTTCTTTGTCCTCCAGTTTAAAATTATTATGGCTCCTTTTCTGATTCCATCTTTGCGCATGATTTGCATATATCCTATTTTGTTACCAACTATTTGCGAAATGGCCAGAAACTGGGCTGTCCTTAATATCTACATTAATTTCATTGTGGTCCTAAGACAACATAAAAACAAACAGAGGAAACTGAGGGAAATGGAGAGGCAAAGAAACAGGTTGGGAATGGAAAACCCAGCTCATGAAGTCAAATTTGCTTGCAGGGATGGTGCTTGTTTCTAAGGACATCATAAACTAGGGGGTTATGAACAGCAAACTGGGGCCTGGGCCATTGGGAGACTGTATTTAGCTCATGCCAATGCTCAGCCTCATGCCACAGCCCAACAAAAACCAAATAGTAACAGTGAACAAAGAAACAAAAACAATAAGGGTGGGGGGTGTGCTCTTACAATCCCAGCACTCGAGAAGGAGAAATGAGAGCATCAGAAGGTAGTTTGAGGACATGTTCCACATGATCTGAACCTCTTTAGATCGACTGAGCATTGTGTTAGTCTGAGAACATGATGCATCTGCGTAAATGCTCCAAGTGTGACAAAGAAGAATGTATGCTGCCCCTGCCCGGGAGGAGTTTGGCGAATGTCAGTAGGGTCATGCTGGTTAATTATTACATTTCTCAAGCCTTAGACAGTCTTGGTGATTTTGTGTATATTAGTTCTGTGAATTATTAAGACACGGGTGTTAGAACTTCCAAACGTAATCACTAGCACATACAGAGCTTCATGAACAGTTGGATTATGTCCTCCAGATCGCTCTCATTTATCAGATCTCTGCCCTTGTCACCCTTGGCCAGATAGATACAGATAACTCAGTTTGCTCGTGATTGATACTTTGTATCTTGTTTTGTTTCATTGTGTTGTGGGCAGGATCTCACTGTAGCCTGGCCTGTCACGTGGGTACACCTGGTGTGGGCACCTGTGGAGGACAAAGGTTGGTGTTTGGTGTCCTTCTCCATTGCTCTCCACCTTTCCTGGGACAGAGTCTCACTGAACTTGGAGTTTACTACTTCAGCAAAACTGGCTGGACAGTGACCCACCTTGATTCTTTTGTCTCCACCCTCCGGAGTCCTGGGCTTGCCCATGTAAACCACCACACCCTGATTTTTGTGTAGATGGTGAGGATGTGAACTCAGGTCCTCATGCTTGGGCAGTCAGCGCTGCCCACTGGGCCACCTCCTCAACACCCAAGTCTATCATCTTTAACTTTAGTAGATACAGTTTATGGTTTCATGCCTCCTAACTCTGTGTTGCTTATTAATTCCAATGTGTTTGCACCACAGTTGGGATATTGATGCAGGCACATTACATACTGGTGTGTGTATTTGAATTATGAAAAGAAATAAACACATAGGACAGGATTTGTGAGCTTCTGAGGTTTACAGGCAGACAACTCTCCCAGCGTTTTAAAGGAGTCATTTGCCCTTACAGTCCAGTTTCTTCCTATACCAAGTGCAGAGCAGCACACATTTGATCTTCCAGTTCTTTATTGCTTTGAATAGCTTCTCAATTTTACATTACATGCTCATATCTGGCTTGTACACTGTCCTTCAGACATAGCGATTGGCAAGAGCCCCAAAATTTGGATTCACCCATAGTAGTTCAACAAATTTGAGACAAGAGTTTAATTACCAACTAACTCATACACAGCTCATCAACCTTTTCTCTTGAATAGATTCTAAATCACAAATAAAGTTTAAAGCTCCACTTCTCACATATTAAAACCGATGAGCAGTAAGACCTTGACAAATTTCACACGGTGCTTCAGTAACAGGAGTTGAGAACTCTGATTAGAATTTTGGATTTTTCAAAAGCAATTAGATTTATATGTACTGAGACAGAAAGGGTGTTTAATCTACCAGAGCTCAACTTCTGTGAGCTGTTAAAGATGTTGGGTTATAGATAAAAATAGTTTTAAAATGCAGTTGTCCCCAGTGATTGGTTGCAGGAACCCCCCCTGAAGATACTAGTTCCCTTATATTAAATGATATAATTTTGCAGATAATCCACACAGGAACAGTATATGCATAAATTATCTCTAGATTGCCTTTAATGCCTACTATAGTATAAATATTATAGAAATAGCTGTTATGTTACATTATTTATGTAATATCATGAGTAAAAACATGTATTTTAAACATGGACACAGTTTTAAAAATATTTGTGATCGATAGTTGTTTGTATCCAAACTGCAAGCACAGCACTGTCTCTTCTTCCCTCCCTCTCTTCCTCTCTTTCTCCCCCTCCCAACCCTGAGGTGTGCTGGGGGGTGGGGTGCATGATCACTCATAAATGGACACACACAATTAGGAGCACAGCACAGCAACTACTGCTCTTGAAGACCAGGATTTATTAAAACCGAGGAGCAGTAAAACCTTGACAAATTTCACATGGTGCTTCAGTGACAGGAGTCAAGGACTCTGATTAGAATTCTGGATTTTTCAGAAGCAATTGGATTTATATGTACTAAGTCAGAAAGGTGACTTTCCCAGAAGCCACATTGGATGGCTCACAGCTTCCTGGAACTCTAGCTGCAGGGATCCTCTGGCCACCGCAAGCACATGTCCACATGCAGGAACATACTCAGGCACAGGAACTCGCATGCACACATGCACACACACACCACACAGAGGAGAAACAACACACACACACACAGACCACACACACAACACACACACACACAAAAAAAATTTTAAAATGGTAATAAATTAATACTTTTTAAAAAGAAAAATAACAAAGTGTGTTGATGCCTTGACTCAGTTTTTTTGGACCACTCAAAATATTAAATACATAATAATTATATTTTTTCAACTACTTTTAAAAATAAGTCTTGAAAATCACCTACCAGTCAGAGTCTGTGAAAGGTTTCAATTAAAGTGTGAAATGAAGCAAGAGACCATCCTGATTTAGGTCATGGTGTTCTGAATTCATTGCATTCCTATTGACCAACACATACAGGTTAGAAAAATGATTATAGTAGTTAGTTAAGAAAGAAAGAGAGAAGAGTTCCAGGCACCTCCACCTTACACCGCTGCTCTTACGTGTTCCACTTCAGCCAGTCTGATGACTGATTTGGACACACGCATCACATTGGCCAGACAGACAGACAGACAGGTGAGAAGATGATCTCATCGAAGTCTCTTGTTTCTGGCATCCATCACAAACTTTGAAAATCCTAATCGTATTTTAATTATGGTCAGTTGATTTTCACCAAAGCTTGTATTATCCAATAATTAGAGGCATTTAAGTTAAAAATGATGGAAAATTCTCATAAATTATTCATTGGAAAGATAGTAATGGATTAAACACGATTAAGCTTCGGATTAATATAAGGAAGGCTCCAAGATGTCTGATGACTTTAAGCCATTTGCTTCTTCATCAGTATTCCTATTAAACTCCATCTAGAAGCACTTTGATTTATCTTATTTTCTTCACAAAGACTCATATAAGGCTATGGTTAGACATAGGTTCTATAGAAAAACCTCCAGCTAAGTAAACAATACTAACTTGTGCATTATTTTAAGAAAATGGTCCAGGGCCAGAAAGATGTCTTAGTGGGTAAAGACACTTGTTGCTAAGACCACACACCTGAGTTTGATCCCCAAGACCCATGTGGGAGAAGGAGAGAACTGATTACTGCAGATTATCCTCTGACTTCCACACGTGTGCTATGACATGCAGGGTCACATACATACATATATACATACATAAACATACATGTGAAAAAATTAAAGTAAATGCTTCTCTAATGGTAAATATTATGGGGAGGCTGAGGAACTACTATTGCATACTCGGCAATGTCCAGTTTATTATTTATTTTATAAACAACTTGAATTGTGGAGATTCCCCTATTATTTTATCTTCTTTTTGCCGGAATGCCTTTCCATTCTCTCCCTTTTTATAAGTAACTTTTTCTAGACACTTTAACGTCCTGTGCTTAAGAACAACAGATACAGTGACATGAGAAGACATTTGAAATGCTACATGCCATGCAGAGCAAGAAGTAAAGGAAAAAAAATTAGTGTATTCAATTATTCATGCAAGTAAAATGAGATCAGCTACAAGTCAGGATCATGAACAAAGTTACAAAGTAACTCCTTAAATTCAACCAGGCTGCTCCGTCCTGTGCTTCATTCCTGAGTTAAGGAAGCAGTCATCTCACTAGC
The DNA here is from genome assembly GCA_902729485.2 of Mus minutoides. NCBI lineage: Eukaryota > Metazoa > Chordata > Mammalia > Rodentia > Muridae > Mus > Mus minutoides. Next base: position 307,109 of record LR749521.1, read on the forward strand.
AAATTCCAAGGGCATCTGAAAAATCTTCGTTCTGTTCTATTAGACTAATGGCACACTTAAAAATTATTTGCGAAGGGTATACAGGGATGTGCACATGTGAAGAGTAGACAGGAATGCATGCATGTATGTGATGCTGTGGAGGTCAGAGGTCAACATCAAATGTTTCTCCTCCAAGCTTTGTTTTTGAAACAGTATCTTATTGAACCTGGAGCTCATCATCTAGCCATCCCACCAGCCAATCCCCACCATCTCCCAGGCTCCATATCCTGGTGCTGAGAGCACAAGTGTCACCATGCCCAGCTTATTAGACAGGGTCTAGGCATTGAAACTCAGGTCCATATACTTGCCAATAAGCAGTTTACTATCTTCCCGGCCTCCTAAGAGTAGTTTTTAAATGATTCATCAGCTGCCACTAAAATCCTTTCTGTGCCTACTTCTATTAGATTTGGGGAATATACAATATTTTTCAAGTATTATAGTGAAGCATTAGGTTTTTTATTATTTTTTTTATTTAATTGCTATTATAAGGCAGAGTCTCCTAAAGCCCAAACTAATCTCGATTTCAACATGCCCCTGCCTCTAACTCCCCAGTGCAGGAATTACAGGCATGTATCACCACACCTGACTCAGAAGCTGTGATTTTAAAACTTTGAAGTTTTGTTAGCAAGACCACATTTTTGACAAACTAGTCGCAGACATGTTTGAGACATTGATTTTATTTATGGAGAATAGTTAGTTTTATTGTGAGTCCTGCCTCTGTCTTCAACTTGGGATCTTTATGAAACATCTGTCTATTTAAATGTAAGCATGACAATCAACATCACAAATATAGAGGAGCAAGCTTATTTCTTTCTGTTTCATCCTTCTACACCACATTAAGAGAAACAAAATAGGAGGATTTGTAGAGTAAGAGGGTATGAGAAAGTCCCACAGCATACCGTTCACTCACAGTGAGCCATTTATATGACCATGGCTTTGCCTCTAGTGCTATGATAAACACCGTGGCCAAAATCAACTTAGAAGGAGAGAATTATCTCAGTTTGCAATTGATAGCCCATCTCAGAGGGAGGCAACGGTTGCACAGCAAAAACCAGTCTCAAAAAATAGAGAGAACTTGTGAGAGAGAGAGAGAGAGAGAACTTGTGAGAGAGAGAGAGAGAGAGAAGAGAAAGAGAGAGAGGAAGGAAGGAAGGAAGGAAGGAAGGAAGGAAGGAAGGAAGGAAGGAAGGGAGGGAGGGAGGGAGGGAGGGGGAGAGAGAGAGAGAGAGAGAGAGAAAGAAAAGAGAAAGAGAAAGAGAGCACATGAAGAAATATGGCTTACTGACCCACTCCACACAGTATGCTCAGTTCGCTTTTTATGTGGCCCAGGACCACCTGCCTAGGGTTAGTACTACTCACAGGGGCCCACCCACATCGACCCATTAATGGTGAGAATGTCCCCACTTGTCTACAGGCTTGATGAGCAAACCAAACAAACTGCAATGGACACACCTCTAAAACGACAGTGACTCTCGAGACCTTAGAGCAGGTTCTCAGGGGAGACCTGAGAAGGTGTTTGTAGCATGGAAGTTATAGCTTTGTGCATGCTGTCCTCCTGAAGACCCTGCAGCAGCGGGATAGGACACAGGCCTCAGCTAATACATGTTTCTATGAGTCACTTTTTTGAAAAGGGTCTGACTAAATGGCCGGCTTTGAAATCACTTGTAGCTTTGGTGTTCAGGTTTTTAGGCCCAAAGCCATAAGCTATACTGTACAGCCTATGTGTATATTAGGCTACACCATCTATTTGTGTGCAAGTCCTCCCTGTGAAAAGCTTCACACACTACTAGGAACACCCGAAGGTGCATCTTTCGGAAGACCCATGGTTGTCTTTGATGCTACTGACTTCCTGGCACTGTTAGGTGGAATACTGGGGGTGGAGAAACATGGCTATTTAGAGATAAAGGTAAATAGAAGCCAAATTTTAAGTAAAAGCTTCCAGCATTTCCTTTGTGAATGGAAGAATCTACTGATGAAGTTTGGTTAAGTGTACTGATTAGCTTTTCTATTGAGGTGATAAATGCTTGGCACAACAACTTGTATATGAAGGCTCAGGGTTGGATGGTAGTTCAGTTCATGGTCAGCTGGCTCCTCTGTGTCTGGGCTGTGAGGAGACAGAGCTTCCTGGTCAGGAAAGCACGGAGAATCAAAATTCATCATCAGAGGGAGAGAGAAAGATGCAACACTCACAGGCTCCAACCACAGAACTTTGGAGAAGCCTCCAAAGTCGTACAATCAGCTGGTGACCAAGCCTTTCATGCCTGAGCCTTATGACAGGACACGCTAGGATTTTGTGAATAGACAATAGAAAGAAGCATAAAGGAATAGGGAGCTGGGTAGAATGGGAGGGCCTTCCAGTGAAGAACTTCTGAGTGCCCACCCCCAAGATGATGATCTACACAGGGAAAGGTTTCTGTTGTTGTTTTTCATAATTTTATGACGAATTTCAAATGCAAGCTGAGGATACATTGAATTCAGAGCTAGAATGAGGGACAAAACCTAAGTGGAGATGGCTTCACAAATTTCCTCCTGGGCACTTTCTAAAAATATCAGCCAAGATTTTAAAAGAAAGGAGTCATGCCAATTTATCTCAACACACTGTGGGTAAAGACAATCTCTCCATTGCTGTGGGGAGGTCTGACCTTTCTCCAGGTCTCTGTCAAGTCTTAGTGAAAGTCAAAAGACAATCAGAGTTAAAAGAAAAAAAACAAAAACAAACAAACAAACAAAAAAAACCCCCTAAGTTGAAGAGTTTGGCAAGTAGAGGTTGTATAATGATTTTTAAAGTCAAAATTAATCTGCATGAACATAAGGGCAAAGAGCACATTGATAACTGTTTGATGGCGGGACAGCTGGTGGTGCCTTAATAAATTATTCGAGATCCTGAAGGAAGAAGAGGTGAGACCAGGACGAAGGGGAAGAATTGATGTTGATAAAACAGCTACAGAGGAAGAAAAACTTCTCTACAAGACCCAAGCAATCGATGTCTGCACTTAAAGCTGGTACCAGCCAAGGGAAGCCTGCTGCTCACATTTACAACGCACTTCTGGCTCCAAACTGGAGCCTGTGCTCTTGTGGCATTCTGAAAAATCACGGATATTCAAGGACCTTCTCAAGGACACTAACTCAGAAATAGAAACCCAAAGCTTGAGGATGGCACTTAATGGAGGAGGCTCCCGCACAAAAAGCTTTCTCTGTTCTGTCACTTGAGTTTCTTCTTCAAGCAAAGGGGAGCCCAGACATTTTGAGAAGGGAGGTGCTGTAACCAGATCAGTTTGGTTATTAAATATGCTACTGATATGCAAAAGGAAGGAAGGAAAGAAGTAAAAAGATTTAAAAGATTTAAAAGCCATTAAAAAGACAGGGCAAACGGCTCAGCCAATGTAGTGCTTGCTTTACATATAAACTTGAGAAGATATGTTTGATCCCTACTTCCCAGGCATGGTGGCACATGCTGTGTTCCCAGCTTGCTGGCCAGCTGGCCTAACCAAGATGGTAAATTACAGGATCGTTTCAGCTTCAGTCTCCAGAAGTACAGCGGAAAACAACAAAGAAAGACACCCAATGTCCTCCCCTCGCCTCTTCCACCTGATTGCACCTGGGCTCGCTCACCCACTCTCACACACACACACACACACACACACACACTCATGAGCGAGTGTGTGTGTGTGTCTGTGCATCAAACAAGAAAAATATTTCAATGATGTATAATCTTTTTGATATATTAGAACTTAAATACTTGAAATTAATAACATGATCCAGGGCAGTTTTAACTTCCAGCCCAGTGGAGTAATAACTATGTCTTATAGTGGGACCATTTCTTCCCTGGAAAAAGATCCTTAGTCCAACAGAACAAAAGGCCTGGGGACAAGAAATAAAAAACATTTTAAGGTTACTGGTATCATGGTGAGTGGTCCCACTCCTTTTTCACCCTTAACCTTGGGCACCATGAACATGGTGGAGGATACACACAGTTCTATATATTTATTGGATACTACATAGTAGTTATATAGCCTGCTGGAGATACTTACCCAACTCTACAAGACATTTTTCCTGAGCTGAAGCTGTAACTGAGTCTTCAGGAGGCCATCCAACAGTTCTTTGAATAATACGCATCTCCAGCTGTTCAGGAGCACGATAAAAAGAAGTGGATTCTGTTGTTGCGCTTCTATTCTATTGAAGGAAGTCCCTTAATCAGGAGTACTGTTGCGTAGAAACTATGGCACTGAACACAAATCCGTATCGGCCTATCATCATCCTATTATGAAGAGAACATTGCCCCTCCATAATGGAGAAGGGTCAAGGCAAACAACCTACTATCAGTTTGATACCATCTTCAGGATTCAATAGCCTACTTTCTTCTGGGAAGATTTCTCACATGCCCTGGGCATAGCCTGGTATTGTCTGAGGCTTTTCCAAGGCAGACATAACATACAAGTCTATTCATCCCAGACTTAGAACCCAGACATTCCAAAGTACTGATTGCACAAACATCCAACTTGGTGTTCTGGTGAGTTTTTATTGGGGTTCCTTGCAAGAGTAGGACGGCTCAAATGCAGTGAAAATCTCCACCACATGAGTAAAGACCCATGCTGGAGCTCTCTGTGTCACCTGCAGGTGGCTGGCTCTACAGGTCCCAGACTCTTGTCCAGTAAGCTGATTGGAGTCTCCTTCCCCAGTTGTTTACTGCTTTTACAACTCTGGGAATCTTGTGTGTTCCAGCTTTCCCACACATGTGAAGTTTACATCCTGAGTCTTAGGAGCCTGGCTGGGTCCTTCCTTGACAGAACGTTGTTGTTCTGAGAAAGCTGCTCACCAACACTCAGTCTGCTTAGTGATTGGACTCTGTGCTGCTGAGCCCTTAAAACTGCTCACCTCATGTACAGCCAGGTGAGGTGGTACATGCCTTTGATCCCAGCACATGGGAGTCAGAGGTAGGTAGATCAGTGTGAGTTCAAGGCCAGCCTATTCTACAAAGCAAATCCCAAGACAGACTGGGCTACACAGATAAACCCTGTCTCAAATAAATAAATAAATAAATAAATCCAAGCCCCCCCCCGCCCCCCAAAAAAGGAAAGAAAAAGAAAAAAAAAAAAAAAAAACCTCTCACTACATCCACCATGTTTGGTTTCTTCACGGGTCCATGGGAAATAGCAAGGGTAATCCGTATAAATGGACTGGGCCATTCCTATATAGTTGATTAATTATATCCTACTCTGGTGATGACACATTCTGTGATGAGAATTTGCACAGACTACAGATACATTCGTGGCATTTCTCCCCTTGAAGAATCCTGTCCACATACCTCTTTCCCAGATTTCCCTATCACCAATTTTGCAATCATGTTCTTTCCACGTCCCTGATTATGCATCCAAGCCATTGGCTTCAACTCATGAGCTGGTGCATAGACACATCTGGCCATTTCTTCTTCCAAGCCAAATGAACATGCAGGTGCTCCTGCTTGAAGTTCTGCCCACTGGGAGATGTTCCCTTCAGCACTGGTCTTCAGAGCTATCCCCGAGCCAGCCTACAAGGCTGGAATGGCAAACAGCCAGATGGTGCCCACCTGTTGAGGACAGCTTTATCTGTAGACCAGGACTTGTTCTTCACCTCCTTTGCTAAACAGTTATATGAAATTTTGGGGTAGAGATGAGACTCAGTGGATGAGCACATATTGTGCAAGCAGGCCTTAGGGGCAATCCACAACACCAATGAAAATTCATCAAGAACTTTCTAGCTACAGAAGGTGAGGTCTGGGTGGGCACAAAAGCCAGGGTAGCAGGAGTTGAGGACTTTGAACATTTGGGCCAACTTATATAACTTCCCAGACCACCAAGCATGTGTAAACAGCATTGTATTTTAGAGCATTAAATAGTATTTGTTGAAAATTTTAATACATTGCAGTAAATAATAATAATAATAAATAATAATAATAAGTCTGCAATTCCTCATAGTTGGTTAAGCCATCATGTTTCAATTTAAATCACAATAATATTTCTCATGTGTTCTTTACTAAAGGTTCAATTCACCAAGATCACAGTGATAGCATCTATTTACTTCCAGTCACTTTGATTTTGGAAATAGTGGACTGACTCTCCAAATGGTAAATTAATAAATAAAATTACCCACAATAGACTTGAAGGAAAGGCAAAAGGAAAGGTAGACCTTCCCAAACAGCCTACAGCTGCTGGCCACGCCATTCCAAAAAGGATCGATAGCCTTAAAAATAGTCTCAGTGCACTGATTGCCATCCTAGGTGTTGCAGAAACTTAAAAACAAAAAGCTGGGAGCTGGAGCTGGAGCTGGAGCTGGGGCTGGAGCTGGGGCTGGAGCTGGAGGTAGGTGGGGCAGGGAGCCTCATTTCAGCATTGCTGTCCATGCAGCCCCTTCAGCAAATGCCTGCTCCATTGAATACAGTGTTTAAAAATGTAGTGGATTTGATGGTAACTCACGTCCTACATCGATTGGAGCTATTTAAACTGTATGCCAGTTATAAGTCTGACTGTGATGTCACCACGGAAGCATTCAGATCATTAAAGGCACCAACTCATTGTATATATTAATATATGTTAAATTTATTGTTTCAAAGATTCTTAAGTACTGTGCATTCTCCCAAGATACTTAATTCCTGTCCTCATTTGTGACTAACATTCATCTCTTGATGGTATCTGTCAAAAATGCAAATTAAGATTTCACTCTAAAACATAAAACTATAATTGATGGACTTTTGAACTCTGTTCTCTCACATAACAATTTCAGACGGAATATCTCTTTGACACTGCAGTTGGAATTATTTTTGAGCAGCCAAGTATTTCTTCTAGTTTTTCTTTTTTTCTTTTCCTTTTCTTTCCTTTTCCCCTTTTTCCTTCTTTTTATTTTTCTGATGAACTAAAGATGCTTTCATGACTCCAGATCCTGCCTCTAGTCTGGCCACTTCGTATCCAGATATTTGTTTTCTTTGATAGTGACACCATTAATATGTATAACCACTTTCCATTGCAGCATCTCCCAGATGGCTCTGTGCCCAGTGCACATGTTGAAATTTATCTTCTACCACATCCCAGTGAAGTTCGGAGGAAGAAAACAAAGTGTGTTCCAAAATGCACTGACCCAACTTACAATGAAATTGTAAGTATGCATTATATCGCCTGTCCAGGTAGTTTGTATTTTTCTTACCAGTTTTTTTTTCTATTCTTTTTTTTTCAGCTTCACAACCAAATATGGAGAATTTTCAGTAATTGGAAGCATTGTTCCATAAAGGAATGATGTTGCCCAAAATAGTACCAGCATGCTGAACGCTGTTCTAGATGCTATGGGAACCAGCAAGTACAGACTATCAAAGCTCTGACAGGCCAACCTCCAGCAGGCATGGGAGGGTTGCTTTGCATACTAACACTTTCCCTGACTCTATTGTATTCTCTACCGTGTTGTTCATCTTATTTTCTTTAATCTTGTTCTCGCACATGTGAGTTTTTCTCACCTAACCATTTTATCACAAGCCGTTATGTGAAGAACAGCAAGTCTCCTAAAAGTTATTTTAACAAAAAAAAAAGAGAAAGAAAAGAAAGAAAGAGAAAAGAAAAGAAAAGAAAAGAAAAGAAAAGTCCACTAATCAGAGCTACTGCATTCTGCAAATAGCTCTCCTACTAGGTTTGAAAACCCAGTTTTCTGGTTTCTCTCGGAAGCAACCCCTGCCTTAGTTGCCTCCCACCTCCTTCACCTCCGGACTCCCATTTTAATTTTTCTGCCTGTTTATTCTTGCTGAGTCATCCTGCAGAGGCCAACAAGAAACAAAGGCATCTTCCCATGTTAATTTCAGCTGTGTGTTTGTTGGGACAGGGTCTTCCTGAGCATCCCAGGGTTCACACAAACAGGTTCCTCCTGGCTCAGCCTCCCCAGGGTGATGCAGAGCAAAGCTTGTTGACTCCTATCTCAGCTTTTCTCAGCAAGCTTTCTTCCCCACACCACCAGCCCCAGCTCATTAATCAAATCACCCTGCTGCTGCTCTCCCGTCTGCTTCCCTTCACCCTTGCACGCTGTGCAGTGTAGATTCTCACCTTTCCGAGTAGGGCTTCACTCAAGTGGTATCAGCAGGCTCCTAATTGCTAAATGCAATGAGCCCTCAGGCTCTCTCTCTGCTGCAGGTGCAAACTGACAACCAGACGCCCTGATCCTTTGAAACCTCTGTGTGCCTCTTAAGTTCTACCTTTTCTTAATTTGTTCCCTTTTCCTCTAACTTCCCTTTTGGTTTCATTCGATGCTATCCTTCCTCTTAAAATGTTATTTGCTGAAGCTTTATGGTCCATGCTGGCCTGCTTCCCCTTCAAAAAGCATCCCTCACTAGGCAAAGGGTTTTCATGCAGAAATTCAAACAACTCCTGATTCTGAAAAAACCAAAAACAACAACAACAAAAATGCAAAAGCCTTAAAACTGTATGAGAATTCCTTCTTTTGTCTGCACTCCCTAAGAATCCCTGAGAATCCCTATGTTTCTTGAGGAATTAGGAATGAGCTGCAGATGAGAGAGCCCAAGGTGAAGCTCTCAGGCTATACCTAAACCCTGAATGTTTTATTTCCTTGACATCCTTGGGCTTGGGTGGGTATCCTCAGGAGCTCTGCTTTGCTTTGCTGGACAATGAAGGATGATGACAGAGTTTTCTGTCACATCTCAGTGTAAGCTTGCATCTCTATTGATGCCCCTAAGGTCCAGCTACTCATATGACTCAGGCTGATCTGGAACTCATTTTTGTAGCCAAGGATGACTTCATGCCTCTGATCCTCCTGCCTCTACTACAAGTGCCCAGGATTATAGGTGTGCACACCACACCTGGTATAACTCAAGGTTTTGACCTTTGACCCCTCTTCCTCATTGCTAGAGCACGCCTTTTAAACTTTTCCCAGCCACTTGCAAGACAGGCTTGCTTCTTTGACACCTCAAAAGATGCCTTCTTTTTTTGAGGGGGATAGAGAATTAGTTTTATGTGTTGGCAGCATCACACGCATACATTTTATAGCTCAGTGGTTCAGTTAGTGTGGTCTGCATGTTCCAGGTGTGTGTCTATCCACTACAATGATTACAACCCCAAAGGGAAATGACTCCCCTCCTCACAGCAGCTATCATCTATGAATATCATCTCAGCTAGGGGTGGGGCCACCTGGGGCTCTTCCTCATCAGTGCTAGAATGTTGGCTGGCTTAATTTTGTACAAATTCAAAATAACACCTTTAATGACACTCTTTTCCTCAGTCACATGTCCAACAACCAAGCTCTGCCATTTCTACTAGAACACCATCAGACTCCTAAATCCAGTCTTCCTTCTCCTGGTCTAATTCTGTCTGAGGTCCCTGCCTCTTTAGCCATTACACAGCTGTTATCCAACTCCTGTGAAATATTTTTGGTTTGTTTGTTTTGAGATGGGATTTTTTATGTAATCTCAGATTGACCTGCGATTGACTATGTAGATAGATCAGGCTAGATTTGAACTCATAGAGATCAATCTACGTCTGCCTCCCAAGTGCTGGGGTTACATACATATACCATCAGGACCATCTCTGTGAAATAGCTTTATTAAATCTTTTATATTTCTACCTAGAGTGCTATTCAGACACATTTATTATTAATCCATTTACATTATTTGAAGAGTCCTTATTGCCAAGTGTTAACCTACAATTTTACATGTGGCATTCACATCCCTTAAATTTTAACTCAGTAATTTTCCCTAGTTCTCTCTTGGATGAATACCATTGAGTATTTTCTCTTTTTAGATTCATGTGAGTTAGAAAAAAAAATACAAATTCCAATGGCTCTCAAGGTCTTTCCCCCAGTGTAATAGCTAATATAGCTTTAGTTATCAAGCTACTTTAGTACCAACACTAGGAAGCTGACATGGGTCTGATCCAAAGAGCTCATTCTGAGTTTAGCAACCCTGAGAACCCTCTTGTGTAGATGTGTATGTAGCTCTGAACATTGGTGTTACCTACTTCATCCCCAGTCAAGGTACAGAACAGAACCCTCCCACAGTTTACAAGAATAACCCAACTGTAGCCAAAACTGTATGCCTTTGAACGGTACTAGATCTCTATCCCTACAAATTTATCATTTTTAATTTTACATAAATGGAATTGCATACTTTGTAATAATTGAAATTGCCTTTTGTCTCAGTTTCTTTTTCTTGTGGCTGTAACAAAATATCTAGAAAGAACAACTCAAGACAGGATTTGTTTTGGCTCACAGTTTGGGGGTACCAGTCCATCATTGTGGGGCAGGTGTGGCAGCAGGAACTCCAGACAGATGCCCATGGTGTTGCCCACATTAGGGGCATCTTCTCAACTCAAGAAACCTAAACTCCTTCATAGGCATGTTAGATGTTTGTCTCCATGGTGATTCTGAATTCCATCAATTTGGAGATCAACATCCACCATCAATCCTTTCTAGACACTGCAGTGTCTCATTTATTCCTCTATAACACTGTATATGGTCCTGATGACTCTTCAGATCCACATCCCACTCTGCCTTCTCTGCTGCTGTGACCTGTGAGTCCTGGCACCTCCTGCTTCATGCATCTTTGTAATCTTTAGACCTAGAGTAAATTTTCTGATAATAAAGGGAATGCCTCCTCTCCCCAGATATCTTTAACACTTAGTAATATTTAAAACTGTCTCTAAATATTTCAGGTAGTATTATAAATGATACTATGTGTGTATGTGTGTGTGTGTATGTGTAAAATGTATATAAATCATTAATATATATACATGCATACTTATAAAGGATTCTCTAAATTGGTAGAGGTATTTTGCTGTCTTATTACTCATTAAAATGTCCATTCATAGTTAGAGATACACAGCCAACAATATGAAACCTGCTCTTTCCTTGCATACAAGCCATCCAACATCACTATCAAAAAACTTTGTAGAGATTCTATATCAAAAAATAAGAGGTGGGCTGCTGAGATGGCTCAGTAATCAGGAGCACTGGCTGCTCTTGCAGAGGACCCAAGTTTGTGTCCTTGCACCCATGGGGCAGCTCACAATGGTCTGAGACTCCAGCTGCAAGGGATATGACACCCTTTTTTGTCCTCCTTGAACAATATACACATGTGATGCATACACAAACATTCAGACACACATACACATATAATGAGTTCCTTTAAATAAATGGATTCGGTAGATGGTACCTAAGGAACATTATCTGAGTCACAGAGAGAGAGAGAGAGAGAGAGAGAGAGAGAGAGAGAGAGAGAGAAGAGAGAAGAGAGAGGAGGAGAGAGAGAGAATTTGTAGCTGTTGCAATAGAAAGGAAGAAAGAAAGATAGGAAGAAAAGAACAGAAGGAAGAAAGGAAAGAAGAAAGAAAGAAGGGAAGGAGGAGTGAGGGAGGGGAAGGGAAGGAAGGAAAGAAGGAAGGAAGGAAATTTCAGTCCCTATACGGAAATTAAGTGTTCATAATATAAGGAAACAATAAATGTCACTAGCAGTCAGTATTATTTTAATAAGTTGAAAGTTAAATCATCAGAAGCTTAATGGATTATGAAATCAGCAGTAAGTATGCGTGCATGAAGCTTATTTTACAATTCTTGGTATGGACATAAATTTTCTGATGGCTTTGGGAATCCCAAGTCTTCCTAAATCCACGACCTAGTAATTCAAAATAACTACAATTCCTTCTCAGCTGAAGCCTTCTTGAAGAATAGACACACATTGTTCATATTTTGTACACATTTTAAAAGACCAACAAGTAATAAAGTTCATACTTTCACAATCCCAGTATTCATGGAGTTCAAAGCAGCAAAGTGAGTCTCAGAAAGTAGATTGAGACTGACCGGAGATTCGGAGGGGTTGGGGGCTGGGGTGGGACAGGGTGTCCAGTTGAAATGCTTATAAAAGAGTGTAAAGAGATCATCGTGTGTATTGTATGAATGCCTTACCTGTCAATTAAAAAGCCTATGGCCTATGACTTAGGCAGGAAATAGAGGTGGGACGTTGGGAGGAGAAAGAATTCCTGGAGTCAAGGAGACAGGAAGAAGAGCCCAAAAAGAGGTGAGAAGGTCAATACATGGTAACAAGCCACATGGCAAAATGTAGGTCAAAATAAATGGGTTATCTTTAGTTATAATCTAGCCAGGCAGAGCCCAGCTATGTGGCTAAGGTATTTGTAAGTATATTGAGTCTGTGTCTTCTTTCTGAGAGCACGGGGCTGGGAGGCAGAGCCAGACCTAACTTCAAGAAAACCGTGTCCCATGTTAGGCACCGTTTGTTGTTGAAAAATTTAATCTCAACACAGAGTTTCTATCCCACCTTTAACCATTTAGTTCCTGGATAAAATACACATACAATCTTTATACTTATAATAACCCTTAATCAGCACAAGAGCTGGACAGATATCTATCCTCTATTCTTTTATGCCTATTTCTCAGCCAATAATTCCATTATATGATTTGCCCTGTTTTGTCTGGACTGCTCTTAACTCCAATTAGCCAACCCACATGGCCTTTATTTTACGACTCACCTAACCCATGGCGGCTTCCTCCTCCCTCTACCTTCTTTCCCCCTCGTGGTTCTTCCCTGATGCCGGGGAAAGTCCTGGAGTGCTAAACCATGCCTATGTCTCTTCTGCCAAGGTATTGGCTGTCAGCATCTTTATTCACCAATCAGAAATCACTTGGGGTCAAGATCACATAGTGTCATTTGAGTCTATGTGCACTCTTTCATCTATGGAGCAACCTGGTCTTGGCGGCCTACACTTAGCATTACAACCAAAGCAACAGACCAAACTTCAACAAAAGATGTACAAAATGTACACTTGACTTTATATCTGACTTATTTTCTCTTGCCCTCAACAGTGATATAGGATTCTATTTCTACAATAAGCCCCTGCTTTATTTCTGTGAGACTTTAAGGGCACCCTAATAGGAGACCTGTTGCTTATTAAAGAGCTCAGAGCCTTATCACATGGCATCCCTGGGTATTAAATAGCTCTGTTTTTTCCACCTCTGAAGCATGCTCACTATGAACATTCCTCACTGTTGTGGGATTCCTCAAATTGCAGAGGTCTTGCAGCTTTCTGTGAGGTGAGAGAGAAAGACCTGGTTCCTATCTATGTGTAAATCTCTGAGACATAAAAGGGGATAAGATGTTGCATATCAACGTCTTACCAAATTTTTCACTAAAACAATTCTCCCCTTTTTTAGTCACAGGTCCCTTTGAGGGAGGGGTAGTTCAAGGACTCTGTCCAGTGGCAGAGGCTCCACTCTTCAATTGCCAAAGCTTTGGTGCAGAGCCCAGCTTGTCTATTTGACACTTCCCAGTGTGTATCTCGGTGGGGTTTACCAGCAGTCTCTCAGAATTCTGCTGGCATACAGAAATCCCATGGTATACCTGGGTCAGGAGCAGAATGTTCAGGGCATCATCCTTCGGCTGTGAGAAAGAGCTGTGATTTCAGCCCTCACACCACTGCTCTTCGTGCTCAGCTACCTCTATCATCTGGTTTAAAACGTTGTTAAAGGACTCATAATGAAGGAAGAATTTCTACTTTGTAACAGAATTACATTGTGATTACATTGTTCCTCCACTGTCCTATTCTTGGGTGTTATCCAGGAAAATTCTAAAGAAAACACCAGAACGACAGGACACACATGGTACATGCTACTCCTGCCTAAAGCTCCCCTGCAGAGTTCTTCATGGGCAATGAGGATACAAGGACTGTGCTCTAAATCCAGCCAGCAAGCTGGAGAAACATGACACTTACTCTCCAATTCTCTCTCTCTCTCTCTCTCTCTCTCTCTCTCTCTCTCTCTCTCTCTCTCTGTGTGTGTGTGTGTGTGTGTGTGTGTGTGTGTGTGTGTGTGTGTGTGTATTTATGTGCTTGTATGTATGCAGAGCTGTATGTGTGTATATGGAAACCAGAGGTCATCATCAGGTGTGTTATTTCTCAGGTTTTGTATGTTCACTAGGTATTTTGTTTTGTTTCCTTTGTTTTGTTTGAGACGGGTCTCACACTATGTAGGACAGGCTAGCCTTGGATTCACAGAGGTCCCACAGCCTCCTGCCTCTGCCTCCTGCCTCCTGCTTCCAAGTCTTGGCAGTAAAGATATGCACCACTACACCTAGCTTTTTTTTTCACATGGGATCAAACTCAGGCCCTTGTCCTTTACTGCTGTCTCCCAAGCCTGAACTCCTCTGGTGTTCACAAGATAATAAAGCTTATTCGGTCATGCACTACAAGTTTCAGAGGCCTGGTCCAGTGAAGAGAGCGTTTCCCTAACACTCCATCACCTGCAACATTGCAGCCATCTTCACAAGAGGACAGAGGGCACCAAATATCAATATTTCAGGATACATCTTCTCATTAAATAACAGATGCCTATATGTACATGATATCCAGGCCCAGAGGGTACACAAGTTATTCAAGCTCAGAACTAACCGACCCCAGACACTCTCTCCTTCTAATTCTCTGTGCTCATGTGTGCTGAGCCTGCTCTCACCCCACCCTGAATATTCTTCCCACTGCCACAGACTCGCTGATCTCCTGTTTATTACTCTCCCACTGCAATCATGAAAATGTACTTTAGCCTTATTTATTAGCCCCTTGTGTCAAATAATGTCCACTGAGTGCCTATGTGCGAGTTAATAGATACTCATTACACACAAAGCTTTCTATTTGAGGTGCCAATTCCAAGCCCACAAATTCTATATGTGTCAGGTTGACTGAAGATTTGCCTCATGCTTATCAGTAAAAATATATGAATATACCATAAAACTTAAGAGAAGTATTCCTTATTCTATTTATATAAAGACATACTATGTCATTTGATGAAAACATCACAAAAAATACATTTACCTATCTTCTTCTCCAGCATGACCCAACAACTACTTGTTGCATGGTAAAGGAGTTTTGTTTTTGTTTTTTTGTTTTTAATCACTATAGGTACACAGAACAATTAAGAGCTATATAACACCAATATTTTAACTTTGGTCACTTTAAGAAAATAATTTGCATTACTCAAGAACATGTTAAGAATCTACCAATTAACACAGGTTTGGAAGTCCCGATGTTTACATTTGGCACAGGAAAATAATAATAAATTTTACAGTGACTTCCAGAGACTTCCTACTTTCTGGGTGTTTGAGGAAATCGCTTTTGTCAGGAAGAGGATTCCTCAGCCAAGTGCAAAAAACATCCCCTATTTGTGTATTTGATGAATATTTAAAGTTGATTTATGAGTGTTGAATATTCGGCATAAAACTTGAATTAGTCTCTCACTAATTCTTTTTCACGGTGCTATAGGTTAGTATTCTTATTCCCAACATGCAAAGGTTCACAGCCAAAGACAGATCCATGTGAATGTGAATATAAGTTATTGCTGTGTTTTGTTGAAAATCTTCTTTTGGGAATTGATTGGTACAATTCAGAGTTCCTCAGCCAGACCTTTCCAGGGCCCACGTCTTGAAAGTGTGTCACTTTCCTCCTCCCCTGTTTCATTTTGAAAGCTCTGTCATCTGTCTTCTCTGTGGGACAGGCAAGGAATTCACTGTGGAAAATGTTATAGGCAGGAAAGGGGAGGAGAAGGCAGGAGGCTGAAGGTGGCCACTGTGGAGGAAATAAGAGGGATTATCCTGAGGTCCTGGATGGATTTCTGGGCAGCACCAGGCATCCAGCAACTGGGAGAAACATGAGTTACAGGGAGTGAATTTGGGGCTGTTTGATGCATTCTATAAAGTCCTTTATTATCCCCTGAATCCCACACCTGGCTTGGTATACTTTAAAAAAGCAATCCTAGAAAACCAATGGTGATTTTCTTTGTGGAGCTGAAATAAGACTACAGGATAGAGTAGTTGGATAGAGTAGACTAGATAGCATTGCAGATCATGTACCTTGATTGAGTTAGCTTTTTAACTTGCTAATTAATTTTTGTCTATGTCATTGATCAGCTTGCATTTCTTCAGTGCTGGGCGAGTACTCATGGGCACACATGCTCGGCAAAGAGTTTCCTTCGGGGGCTTCAACCTCAATCCTCACTGATGGCGTCAGAGGGTGATAAATAGATGCAGACAGTGTGCAGTGCTCAGAAACCAACCCCATCCTTACTCACAGAGGAGGCCACCCAGCTGTCTGAGGACTTTCCTTTCAAGCTGCCTATTTTGCATATACTGAGAACCCTTCATTCTCCGTGTAATGTGGCTGTAAATAGCAAATATGTATCACAGTGTGAAATTCCGGCTTCTAAATGTGTTCTAACACGTTTCCCTGGCAACCATGTCAACTTTTCATGCATGCCTCCCTTTCTTTCACATCTCATGACTAACATCTTCATCCATCCCCCACTGCCAATCTCTCTCTCCCTCAACAGGCCTGTCATTGTCATGACTGTAATGCCCAGAATATTAGAAGCCAAAGTTGAACAAGATCCCACTGGGGGAAAAAAATCACACGAACAACCCATACATATACATGCATAGCATATATGCATATGTACACACACACACACACACACACACACACACACACACACACACACATCGTCAGATCTTTGAAAAGTAAAACAAGCAATTGCATATATAAGACCAAAAACATCAAAGTGTTAGCTGTGAATGGAAAGGCAGATTTCTTTTCTTCCTTTATTTATTTGTTTGTATTGTATGTCTAATTGGATAAACATATTTTCATGATTTAAAGTCATGCAGTTTTAAGTAAAAGAAGTGATCACAAACTGATTCCGTCGACTGGGCAAGGACATATTACCTTCCCCATTTAAACAGCACTGGCCTGTCATTCTTCACAGACCTGCAACACAAGGATGTGGTACCCAAGCTCCTGTGACAGTCAGGGGGTTCAAGGATGGCTAGAGGCAGACTATTGGATTCTATTCCTAGTGAATATCTGATTGAATCACTGAATTTGAAGTGGGAAATTTTAATGAAATCAGTAACACTAAGATTCCTGAAGAAATAGTCACTGAATTCTGTTATATCAGTAGAGCCTTGGCTCTTCAGGGTTAACACTGGAAATAAAATATTTTGACACGAACCTCTCCCCTCAAAAGTATAAGTTGTTAGCATCATTTTAAAATTTTAAATCAGTATTGAAAAGAAAGATGCATTCAAGCATATCTGATTTACATCATCATTCTCTCTCCATTTTCAGGTGGTATATGATGAAGTCTTGGGTCTCCAGGGCCATGTTTTAATGCTTATCGTGAAGAGCAAAACTGTATTTGTGGGAGCAGTTAACATCCAACTCTGCAATGTTCCCCTCAATGAAGAAAAGTGGTACCCACTAGGAAACAGCATCATCTGACTAATGCTATGAGCATATGCATTATTGATTAAGTACTTTTATGTTTTTAGCTTCTACTTCCCTCTATCACACACAAGGCATCTTTCTTTTGGAAGATAGCTTCGAGCAGTGGTTCTCAGCCTTCCTAATGCTGTGACCCTTTAATACAACTCCAGGTGGTTGTAGTGACCCAAACCATAAAATTATTTTAGTTTCTACTTCATAATTGTAATTTTGATACTGTTGTGGATTGCAATGTAAATATCTGATATGCAGGATATCTACTATGTAGCCCATGTGATAAAAGGGTCATTTGACTCCCCCAAAGGCTCACAACCTAAGGGTTGAGCACCATAGGCTTAGACTATGAAGGTCACAGAAGACCCAGATCAAAACCAGCCTTTTGTAGCCATTTCTTCCCTGCCTCCTCCTTATTTTCTTATCGTATTTTCTTCTTGGAATATTCATAATGTAAAATTGCATTTTCAAAGTAATCAAAGAATGATTATTTTTAATATGCATTTTGAAAGCAACATAAGTTCACATTTTGTCTTAATTGCTTGTTGAGGTCAAAAATTATATTTTCAAGGTGTTTCTCTAAAGCTGGGAGAAGCTCATGAATGAACCTAAAGGCTAAGAATACCTGCAATATATTCCAAGCTTAAATATGTGTACAAACCACATGTCTAGTCATAAGTGAATTTACTGAGAGAACTGGTGATCTCCAACCATGTGCTATAACTTTCTATTTAAACAAAAAGGCCTAAGATTTTCTATTACATAGATTTTTTTCTTTAAGAATTTCATGCCTGTATATAATGCCTTTCATCACTCTAGTTTCTCTCTGTTTTAGTTGCCCATGCACCCATCAACAACTGTTCTCAAAAAATTCTGTATTCCTGTAGGGAATTTTGTTTTTAAGATGGGCATCCTAGCTGACCTAGAACTCACTATGTAGACCCAAACTCACAGTGGTCCTCCTGCCTCTGTTTCCCTACTGCTGGGATTCCAGGTCATTAGACCTGGTCTGTAATCTTTAAATTCAGTTCTTAGAAATTGATCTTTACTAATCCATTATCATTGTGTCTTCCAGCCTCTGCTGTGTTCACACCTTAAGTCTTATTAATCCCCAAACTCAGAATGTCAGACTTACAAGTTCACTGTTTGTAACTCCTTTTCACTTGTTAAATGCTATCACTGCACTTGAATCTACCCCTTGTTCTCACCGTGAAGAGAATAGACAATCTTACAGAGTGTTGCCTACATAGCAGAGGAACCCAGAGTAGTAGGACTTCAAGATAATCAAGCTGGAGGTTTTAAAAATAAAGCATCTACCATGTAAATTGTTGTTGGTTTTGTTTCTCTAATCTTGATTTGCTTCATTTTTAAAGAGGAATTCATATTGCTTGGTTTGGTCAGTTATATAATCATATAAACACATGATTTAGTTGCATGTGTATTTAGCCACTGACTCCATCCCAGAAAGCCATCAATATTGGCAGCTTTTCTGTTCTGTTCTTTCTTACACTGTTCCCTGTCTTGTCTTATAGACAATGGTGACACAACATCTCCTTAGAGTGTCCCCATCTTGGCTTATAGTGACACACTGTCTCTTCTGCTGAAACCTCAGCTTCTTTACTCCTAACCCACATTCTCCCTGACAACTTTGTTTCCTGCTTGGAATCTCTTAAAGGAAATATCAACAGTCCTCTGCTGTTGCTGGACCTTCTGCACCAGCAGCTTCTGTGGTTCATCTGCTTAACAGAGACCAGTGATGGGTGCTTCTCCCAAAAGTCCCCAGCTGTGAATTAAATATGGTCCCTTACCCTCATCACTCGAACACTTTGTTCTTCCTCACAACAAAACCTTTTCAAGTGCTTTTCCTTACCTTCAACAGTTTCTGTCTTCCAAAGTTCTCCCATGCCCACCAGGGCAGCTGTTTGTCCCACCACTTCAATGAAAACATCCGTGTAGCTAATTAAACCCAAATGTCTGTTTCCCTCTCCAATTTGATCTCTCCATTTGTACCTATGTACTCAGTAACTCTGTCACACACATACTCTCTTCCAGACACATCCTCCATGATTTTTATAATCTTGCCACATTGTTCTCATTCTCCAGTTCAAGAGCCTCCTGACTCTGCCCCCCACCCTAGTGGCTCAGGCTTCCTTCATATGGTCTTTCATATTCACAAAGCTTTAATGTCATCTGGATGCTACTGGTTCCCAGCTTTAAAACTCCACCCTGCAACCCCTCCCAAATCCCAGAAGCAATACCCAATCGCTTGTTTAGCATCCCTAGAGTATCTAATAAAGACTTCAAATTCGGTATCACAAACACATACACACACAGACACACACAGACACACACACACACACACGCATGCACGCATGACTGCTGTCCAATTGAGAAAACCCATTAAACATGCCTTCAAACTACATCCCAAGTCCAGTCACTTAGCAACCTTTCCTATCATCATCTTTATCTTGTGTGACCACAGATGCCTTCTAAGAAGCCTCATGGTTTCCGAATCCCAGCCTCCTTCCATTCCTTTTCAAGTACCATGGCCTCTAGGATGTTGGTGTCCTTCTGTCCTTCTGCTCTAAACTCTACAGGAGCCTCTAATCTCAGAGCAAAAGCCCTAGACTTTAAAATAGCCTGAAAGGCCCAATTGCTGACTTCTCAACAGCTCTCTGTCTCTCTGATGTTGACGTTCCTTGTGTCCCTCTATCCTCAGAGCTCCAGCCGTGGCCTCCTTTCTGTCTGCTGGACACTCCAGGCATGCTTCATCCTTGAAGCCTTTGATCAGCCAACCCCTTCTCCAAAAAAAGGCTCTTTGGGCCCCTCTGTCCACTTTTCTGACTCCTACACATCCTTCAGATCTTGAGCAAATGTCTCTGTCTCTGTCATGGTGACATGGCAAACTGCTGTCCTCAGACACACACCAGAATCTTCCTACCCTACCTTTTCTCCTATACATTTGTCATCTCTGGATGTGTGCACATTCATATTTTATTTTACATGTTATTGATATTTGCTTCTCTAAGCAAGTAATAAGCCCTAAGCCCACACAGGTTTTTCTTTGACAGTACATCCTCAGACAAAACAAAGGGGAGCTCTTCCCCTAGTGACCTCACTGTGAAGAACTCTATTTCCCCTAGAAGTAACTATGATCCGTTACTTCCAGACTAGCCTTGGTACAAAGATCAGCTAATTTCCTCTCTAGGCCTTGAAGACTTCATGTCTAGAGCTATTCAAGTCTGACTGTACCATCAATGAGAAAATGACAGGGCCTAGGGATGACCAAGGGAAGGCAGGATGTGACTTGAGTTTGCCTGTTGAGTGACCATAAGACCACCCATGGTGAGAAGGGACCCAGGGAAAGGAAGAAAACCAGAGCATATGAGGGACTCTGGCTACAACCAGCTCTTCTACCACACCAGAACCCACAAATGATTCTAGCAAGTCAGAACTCTCAAGCCTGTCCTTCTAGGTCTAGACGGAAGTGTATTTCTTGTAAGAGGAGAAAAATGCATTGCATTTAACGTTGCATTGCCATTGGCCTAAATAAATATGAAAGAAAATGGGATTTATCCTGACCACACACCATTAAGGCTATCTGGTAAGATTTGGCTAAAAAAGCCAAAAAGCTCAAAGGAGGTGTGTTCATCTGTCTCACCCAGAATCTCACAGTGCTGAAGGGAGGAGAAGCTTCCAAGAGTATTTCAGAGTATCTGTTCTACTGACTGAGGTAGCCAAGCAGCCCACTTGCCCAAAATATTTAAGTGTACTAATCACATCTGACAACAGAGCCGCTGGAAAGCTTGGGAGGCAAGGCTAGCAAAGGCCACACTTTAAAGGTTTGCCTTGGGGAGAGCCAGCTGCTTAATTAATGGTTGCCAGTAACTCTCACTCCAGGGAATAAACTCTTCTGGCCTCCTCAGCACCTATACTACCCACCCATGTTCCTTGCACAGACACAAGTATGTAAACAGAATTTGAAGAAGAATAAGCACCTAGAAAAATTTCCCACAAGTTCTTAGGAATCTAGAAAAAATATACGAATGCCCAATTTCAATTCACAGTGAGAAAGGTTCTGGGATTACTGGAAGCCATCTCTGGCTGCCTTCCAGGCTGTGCAAAGTTGATATAAAGGCGAAGGTGAGGAGGGGAGTTTCCAGATGAGGATAGAAGAAAGCGTGTTCCACCATGCACAGAGAGTCAATAAACACTGGAAAGGGATTTATTTATGTATTTAGGTTCTAGGGGTTTAAAGAAATCTGTTAAATTATAGTTGACCTCTAAGCTAACATACAGAGCTATCAGATGCAACAGAGAATACACACTTTAAAACAAGTTCAGGGGGGTACAAAACAAACTATGCTAATACTGTAACACCAAACCCCAGCACAACCTGGAGTCGAGCTGTGACGGTTATAGTTGGTACTTTATAAAATATAGATTCTTTTGAGAAGAAGAAAGAGGGGAAAGGAAGGTAAGAAGGTTGGACAAAGAAGAAAGAGAAATGGAGGGAGGGAGGAAATGGGGGTGGGGGAGACAAAGGGCATGGTGGCTTATGCAATTCCAGCCTCAGGAAGTAGAATGTTGTGAATCTGAGGCCAAGCTGGACTGAAAAGTAGTGCAACTTTGTATCAAGAATAAAATGAAGTGAGATGAAACTGACAGTCATAAAGGGAGGGAAAATAAGGCTTTTAATTATACATCAGGTTTTACCTACAAACACATAGTCTGGCATGTCTTTGGTGGGGGTGGAACGGCATGGCTTCCACCCCTGGGACAGGGCCAACAGGGCATGGACCTCTGTGAGTGTCAATGGCTGCTGTGGACGTGAGGCTTGTTGCTATAATACTGTACGTATTTTTACATTCCTCCTTCATGGAATGTGCTCTCTGTGAACATTAATGACTCCATGAAAATCAGAGACAGCAGAAGTCTGGGAGGTAACGGTGTGGCTAATGTCTCAGCAAAACTGCAAACGCTGGGACCTTTGGGATAGCCCTTAAGGCTATGGAAAAGAACTCTAAAAACATGAGTTTGAAAATATATAATTTCTCAACTCTGCAAAAAATAAGGATGCACTATGTATGCAATATGGGGCTTCATGAATCTAAAGGAGCAAAGGCAGCTGCATTAGTGAGCCAGCTTGTCAGAACGATACAAAGGCAGGCAGATTCCCGAGTTCAATGTCAACCTGGGTCAGAGCAAGGTTAGGCCCAGGCAGTGTGGTACAGATGATAGTTTCAGGGTGGGGTCCCACTCTGGGGTCCCACCCAGCTAGCTTATTGCCTGTACCTAACAGAGGCAGGAAGATCTCTGAATTCGTTTGCCAAGTTAAGAAAAATGTGCTTGCTGTCTCCTGAGAATCAAAGGACTGGGGCCATGAGATGCTGACTCATAGGACAATCAAAAGGGGACCTGGAGTAAATGACTGGCTTGGGATGGAAAATAAAAGACTGGGCTTGTGATCTGTAAGAGATGAGCTATCCAGAGAAATATTTTAGAATTTCAATGTATCACAGCAAAAAAAAAAACAAAAACAAAAAACAAAAAAACAAACAAACAAAAAAACCCAGCAGTACAGAAAACACAAACACAGAACATAAAGTAAAATCAATACAGCAAACAGAAAAAGTACAAAATAACCAAAGTTCTTATCAATAAACAATTTAATATAAATTTAATATTTAAACCATCTCCAATTGAAAGATGTAGATTAGAAACTTCCTCAGCAGAACAGCCATGGGTAAAAAAGTCTACTGAACATCAACCTTCATGGAAAAGACTTAAATCTTTCCCTTAAGATCAGAGGCAAGGGCCAGCAGGAGGGCTCAGCTGGGGAAGGTACTGCCTGTCAAACCTGACAGCCTGAGCTCAGTCCCTGGAACTCTTAGAATGGAGAAAAAAATGGGTTGCACAAGTCTTCCCCTCCTCCCTCTCCTCCTCCCTCTCCTACTTCCTCTCCCTCTCCAACACACACACACACACACACACACACACACACAAATGAATGAATTTGAAAAATAAAATTTAAAAGACCAGGAAAGGGGCAAGAATGCACTTTTCAGCACAGTACTGAGTGTTGTCATAAAAGCAATTAAGCAAGAAAAGAAGATACATTCGAATAAAAAAAAGATGATCAGAAATGATGTACCTTGCATGCAGAAATTCTTCCTGAGGGTTCCATAGAAAAAAATAGACCAACAAAGCAGCATGAAATAAAACATCAAAGTTGGTTGTGTGTCTGCTCTTTAAAAGAATAAAAATGAAAACTTGCACTCTCTAATTCCTAAGCTTACCTCAAACCTATAATAATCAAAAACTTTGGCAGCAGCATAAAGACAAGAATATAACTGATGGAGTAGAATCAATAATCCAGAAATAAATCCCATCATATATTGTCCACTGATTTTTGATGAGCTTGTCAATTCCATTCAGTCTTTTCTGCAAAGAATGCTGAAATTACTGAATATTTACATGTAAAGAATTAAGAAATATCTAATATCATATACAAAATTACCTTGAAATGTTTGAGAGATCCAGAGATAAAATTGTAAACTATAAACTCAGAAGAACACAGTGGGCAAAAGCTTCATGCGATTGAATTTGGCAATGATCTTTGTTGCTGTGGAAACCATATGTAGTTTTACAAAATGAGGAATGACTAGGAAAAGGACTTAACTAGGTTGGGTAGATAGCTCAGTCCTCTTGCCTCACAAATGTGAATATCTAAGTTCATCCAAAGCCCACATGAAATAACAAGTGTGGAGCATGGGTCCGTAGCCCTGGCGATGAGGAGATGGGAGAGAGGCAAGCGTATCCCTTTAACCTCATCCACAAGTGTGGAGCATGGGTCCATAGCTCTGGCGATGAGGAGATGGGAGAGAGGCAAGCGTAGCCCTTTAACCTCATCCACAAGTGTGGAGCATGGGTCCATAGCCCTGGCGATGAGGAGATGGGAGAGAGGCAAGCATAGCCCTTTAACCTCATCCACAAGTGTGGAGCATGGGTCCATAGCCCTGGCGATGACGAGATGGGAGAGAGACAAGCGTAGCCCTTTAACCTCATCCATGCTAATCTTTGAGGACAGTGAGAGACCCTGTCCCAAACAAAATTTTGGAAGGCTCTTAAGACACAACACCCAGTTATTCTCTGCCTTTCTCACAGCCCACATTTACACTCCATAATGTAATAAATATTTAAAGCCAATTTGCTATATAATCTTACAATTCCACTCTGTCTTAAACTTTCCCTTTAACTTTTTCAGAAACTTAACTTTACATTTCTGAAAGCAGGAACTCAAAGAAATCTAAGTGTGTCTGTGTGCCTCACTGTCCATAGCTGAAATATTGTAGCTGTACAAATATCAATCATCAAATCAATGCATTGCCAAAGTACAGTGTTTATATACAAGATAGAACTCTACATGGAGATCAACTCTGTGTGTGTGTGTGTGTGTGTGTGTGTGTGTGTGTGTGTACATGCACATGTATTCTATGCCGCACATGTGGAGATCAGAGGACAAATTACAGGAGTTAATTCTCTCCTCTCATCCTTACAATCCTAGTGATAAAACTCAGATCATCAGGTTGGGTAGCAAACACCTTTACTTGCTAAGCCATCTTACCAGCTCCACCCACATAGATAAAATGTTGAAAACATTGTGCTAAGTGAAGTAAACCAATCCCCAAAAGCTAAATACAGTCTGTCTATACTTATTTGGGAGAGAAACAAACAGAAAAAAAGCAGAATAATAGTTACTAAGAAATACTGAATTTGGGGGTAAGATACTGTTTAATGGGTATTTAATTTCAGTCTTCAGAATCTAAGAAGTTACAGGGTAGATGAAGGAAGACTACACATAATGAATGTGTTTAATATCACTGAGCTATTCACTTAAAATAAATATAAGCACACACCATGTGCATTTTACAAAAACAATAAAATAGGAGGGATCAGTATTGAATTGTTTATGCTTAAAATACTTTTGCCTGCATTTAAAGGTGTTGATAAAACCATAATTCTGAGATCATGTCAATGAACACACTATATGAAGTTGTATTTTGTGACAATAAAAACAGAAAGGGGATATGAAGTTGCATATGACCACAGCTTTTATAATCCTTGATATTGCATTAATAACAATTTGAATTAGATTATTATACTCTAAGATGATTATTAGGGTGTACAGGCCTAGCATTAAGAAAATAACTATGCCAGCGAAACAGGAATAAAAAGGTAAAATATATCTAACAAAAAAGAATGATGTCACAGAGCCCCCAGGGAACCAAAAGAATGGCATCATCAGAAATAAAAGGGAAACTGGGTAGGGTTAAGCACTGTGTCTCTGTAATTACATTAAATGTAAATGGATTAAACTCTCCAATTAAAGGCAGGGATGGAGTAATGTATTTAGTAAAGCAAGATTTAATTATAAACCATCTACAAGAGACTCTGTATCCCATGATGTAAATAGGTTAAAAGAAGGAAAAACTAAATTTATGCAAACAGTAACCAAAAAGTTGAATAGCTTTGTTGATATTTGAAATAGAGAAAATAATACTGAAGTTGAGAAAATTGCTGCAAGAAACAAAAAATAATTATGCATAACTTACATATAAAGTTATATAATTTATATGAAACTAAAATGTCACAAGCCATGTCTAAGTTAATTATATATAATAATGCATGTTATACTATAATATATATGTGGATAAATCTGTTAATAAGTTAAAATGAATACACAAAACAAAAATGAGCAAGTTGAAGGAAGAAATGAACACCTCATTAATATTTAAAGATTTTGATGTAATATTCTAAACTGTATTATGTTGAAGTCTACGTATCTTATTTCATTTTTTTTATAAACATAGAACTGTCATAAAAACTAAAAGTTAATTTAAAGAAATATTCCCCACGAGGCGGGTATCTCCAGCACAGTTCCTAGACGATAAAAGAAGATAATAATAATAGAAGAAGATAAAAACTGCAGTCTCAGCACCTAACCAAAGTACTTGCTTTTTATAATGGTTTAGGTTCCATCATCAGATAAAATCTATTCCTTGTGCATGACAGGACCAGGAGTTCCTAGGGGAAAACGACCTCAGGTTGAGAATAAAAGACATTGTCTTTATTTTAATTTTTAAACTCATTTCTAATTGTGAGTTTATGTGCATGCTTCTCTGGGTGTGCAGGAGATGCATACAGGTATCCACAGAAGCCAGAAGCCAGGAGAGATCTTCAAACCCTCTAGATCTGGAGTTATTGGTGGCAGTAAGCTTCCTGGAGTGGATGCTGGAAATCAAACTCAGTTCCTCTGCAAGAGCAGTAAGTTCTCTTACCTGCTGAGATATCTTTCCAGCTCCTGAGAGTTATTTTAACACATCGAGGAGATAAAAAGTGCTCATGACAAAGGCTGCTCCATTACAAAGTTGTAACTGTTAAACGGAGGCAGGGACCGGTCACATTTTTACCACGTAGTTATTAATTAGTTTGTAACTACTGCACAGCACATTAGTTTCATGCATAGGGAAACCTCCCTCCAAGAAGTACCGATCATGAAGCATGAATTTTCAGCTCCTGGAGCCAGACGGGCACTTGTCAGAGCTGAAACCCAAGTAAGCCCTCCATCCACGCTCGCTGACACATCCCGACTTGTGATGCTCAATGATCGGTGGGAACTTTCTGCCCTATGACTTAGGGATATAATTTTACTAAAATAAACTACAGTTTAGGGTGTAGATCTTTTTAAAGTTTTAAAGATAATTTTATCTTTTAATTCACCCTTTCTTAGTGAGCCACCTTGTTTAGCAATGCCTATAAAGCATGTTTAGCATATCTAATTTAGTATGGTATGCAATATAAAACTCTTCACTATAAGCAATGCAGTAATTTCTTCCTAAATTTGTGTTTTAATTTCTTCCCATAAATATCTTTTCTGATAATTTTATTATTGATAACATAAATTAGATTTGTTTAGTCTTTTACCACAATATATTAAATCTGATCTTTGCTTTCTTTCAACCACTGTCTGAACAGATGGCACAAAAGGCCCCACTCAATGGCTTTTGGTTTATTTTGGTCAATGTAGTTCAGTGAAAGTGATATAATGTGACTCCTCTCATGCACTTCTGGAATACTTCCACCAGCCTTTGAAGAAACCCAGGCGGAAAGATTATGCAAGCCTATCTGTATCAGCCTCCACAGCTATGGATCTTATAGCATGAGTGAAGCCATTTTGAAACACTTCATCCCCAGTCAACTCTAGAGCAGAGATTCCCGACATCATTTTCTGCAATGGCAGAAATGCTCTATATCTCCCATATCCAATAGAACAGCCACTGACACAAGCAGTTGAGCACTGGAAATTGTGCCTACAGTTTTTAACATTTCAGTATTACTCAATTTGAATGGACTTAAATATAACAATAAATAGAAAAGATCCCGTCTTGGTGACTGAAGTAAAGACTAACCCCAGGTGATATGGCCAAATAGCAATCTCGCAAATAGATGAATGACTGTCCCAAGAAACTATTTGGAGCAGGGGTATTTTTATGATCATTATAGAATTCTAGGTATATCAAAGTTACAAAAATCAATGTAAATTGGTATGCCCTGCCTTTATCATTCTTCCTGTGTTTCACATATATATTGCAGGAGCTTCTGACAGTCATCTTGGATGCATGGGGCGAGAGACTGCTATAGAGACGAAGCTGTACAGATGGAGCTGAGGGCAGAGGAGAAGCAGCAAGGTCCTGCTCAGTTATTTGAATCATCATTCATTCAAGTCTCCTTTGAAGCTAAACTGTTCCGTTTAATAACAAAAGGTCAATGAGCCTAGTTGTTTGTGTAAGCCAATTTAAGACACATTCTCTGTATGTTGTAACAGAAATAATAATGTGTAACCCATATCCCATCTTTAATGCTTTCTAAACATCCTTTTGGCAATCAGAGTTCAGTGAAATTGTGTGGAACTGCCTTTGAAGTATCACACTGGGCTCTTCCGACTGAAGAATGCTGTTTTGACTTATTCATGTGGAAGCTATATTCCTTTTATAGTTAGGTGCTTAAGAAAAATGTATTTCTGATGCTATAGTGACTCTGATGTAGATTGCAAAGAGATATTGCCAAAGTGTTAGGACAAAAGCCTCAGTTTAAGATGTCAGTGGGGCCACTCAAACCAATAATGGCCATCAAAGAACAAGCAGTGTGAAAAGGAAGTGGGGAGACCTGATCAGCAGGGTCATTCCGAGAACAGAAAACACAGAGGTTCAGAAATCCCAAAGCCATCTTCATAAGGCTAACAAGAACTCTGCAATAATTTTTACAGAGAGAACAAAAATGTAAGGAATTGGTTTATGAATAGCTGACAAACCAGATGGTCTGAAGCAGTTATGATCTGATAGATCATTATCTCCAGTCTGCATCTACAAAAGATCCTGGGGGTGTCAAAATCACCTCCATCACTAAAAGTGAGCAATGATTGGCTTCCATGAGATGATGACTCCTGTTTCATGCACCCTCACAATCATGGGTAGTTGCCCTCATGTGTAAGAATATCTGTCCTTTGAGGTGCTTCGTTGCTTGGGAGCAATTTTATTCCTTCGTCATAAAGATGTTTGTAAATCCTGCAGTTCATGGAATCTAGTGTAGCTGAAGATTTTTACAGGAGGGGAAAAATCTTTTAAATGAGAAAAATTGAGAGAGATTGAGTGGACTTAAGCCAGTAACTGTTGTTCTCCTTCCAAATGGACCTGCTAGCCAGGCTGAAATGGAAAGCTAAGCAAAACGGCTGTGTACACAGAGGACAATGGGTTCTTCTTTCAGTGTGCTCACAAACTAGTCCCACTAGCTCACCTTTCTCTTCTCAGCAAGGTGTTGAAAGATGGGTCAATATTAGAGAAACCAAGTCAATAGCGTTCTGGGAAGGTGCTTTGAAGAATAAAGAAAGGTTTACTTTTGTAACCTTGGGGAATCTGAACTCTTGAGCAAATGAAGGGTGCTTCACCTTCCTCCCTTGTGCAAGCACAGCCAATAATTCGGCTGTATATCTGTCCCCATATACATATATTACTTTTTCTCACTGTGGGTGGGCACTCTGGCCAAGTGTGAAGCTTTGTCAACAGGAGTTCTGATACCACTGTATATAGAATCTATGGAGGGAAGACTAGATGGTGATCAAACTTTAGTTTCTTAAAAGCTGAAACAAGCACACACACAAAGTGAACCTGCAGTAAACCGAAATGGCAATGAGTAGTGGTCAAGCCAACAGTCTTGCATTCAACCACCAGTACCACCAGTAGGCTCAAACTCAGCATGAATCTGCATCACCAGGAAGGTATTTTAGAACACAGACTGATGGCCATAGCTTCTAAGTTACTGGGGTGGTCAGACTTGGTAGCATAAGCCTATTATCCCTTCACTCAGGAAACAGAGGAAGAAGGATTGAGAGTTCAAGGCCATCCTGTTTTCTGTAGATAGTTCAAGATAAGCCTGGACTACGTGGGATCCTGTCTATTAATAAATAGAAAGCTTGGGTTGGAGTCTAGAGGGCACATCTTTCTGAAATATGTTCTGAGCTAATTGCTTTCTTGGTCCTGAGACCACTGCACTGGCGTAGCCTGAAGTACTCAATGAAAACACCGTACCCAGCATGCACCATGCCCATTTATTTACAACCTCTAAAAATGGAATGAGCACATCAGGAGGTTCTTAAATGCTCCATGTGATTCGAGTGTGCAGATAAAATGGAAACCACTGTTCTCGTCTAAGGACAACACTAACTGTTCCTAAGAATCTTCATAAACTTTTCTAAACAGAACAGCCTCTTCCATTGGATTCTCCGCAGGGTGTTACCTGGTTAGAACTTCAGTGATTGGAGAATCTGGCGTGTTCCAGGTCCAGAGGCGAACTGTCAACCATTTACTGCCCTCCTGTCTGTAGCTGAGCCAGGATCTCTGTGCCCATTAGATCAACCCTTGAGACTGCACAGAGTACAAGGTTCCAACCAAACCTATGTCTGAGAATGCTGGCCAAGACCATCTGAGGCTTATGACAGGATCTCTCATACTCCAATTTGCTGGAGCCACATAGATAGTGCTTCAACCATTGTGCTTGAAAGTGGGTCTTGATTTATGACCTTGCTTTTATGTTAAAAAGGGGAGGAGCATCATCTTACTGTTACCTGTTCCACATGGAAATATAGAATCTGGGATAACTGTAGTCTGTGCTTCTAACACAGTTTCTCACATTTAACTCCAGCATAAACTATCTCTTTGATTGAAAGACTGTTTTTGCCGGGCAGTGGTGGTGCACGCCTTTAATCCCAGCACTTAAGAAACCCTGTTTCAATAAAAACAAACAAACAAACAAACAAACACCACGAAAGACTATTTTTGTGCGGACAGGAATATACCAAATAGGTCCATAGATGCTAAAGGTTGAAGTACAAATCTATCCTTTATTTTGTCTTAAATATTATTTACCACTATCTATATAATGTATGTAATGTTTATTTGTGAGCATGTGTGTTTGTACACAAGTTGTGGCTAAACATTATTTTCAATCAAAGAGGTCAGAATTTTACACTCACTAAATTAGTGATCCATGTTCCAGATATCAAGGTAATCTTCAATAACTTTCAGCAGCATGCTTCAGTATTCCTTTCTGTAAGAGTGTTCTACTTAACAAAAGATATTTTAAAATATACTTTTAGTGGATAGATCGTATTTAAAGAGCATGTAGGGTTATATCCAAGTTCTTTATAAGTATGTGTCTACCAGATTCTAAATTTCTGTGGTCCCTAGTCGAGAATAGTACTGTATGCCTAGCATTCATTCAGTCCTTTGGCTGAAGGGAACACAGGGAAGTTCCTACCACCTGACTGAATTAAAATGTGGGCTAGCCCTGCTGCCAGAACATGTGCTGTCAGTCCTGAGGTAACTCCACTTTTCATGTATCCTTGATACCCGCTCTTTGTCAGAATACCCAAGAGAGAACTCTAACTGTACTGCTCTCTTTTTTACAAATCAAGATTTGTGTTTCTTCTATGTTTTCAAATATGATTGAAGACCATTATACTTCCTGAGTCTAAACTGCACAGCATGCTTAGTTTTGAGATCAAACCTCTGATATCATCAAGCCAAAATTTCCATCAAAGCCAAAGGATTCATGGTGACTCCCTTTAACAGCTCCAAACCCAGTGTTGTGTGATATACTTCCTGGGAAGATATGGACAAACAAAGGTCTAATCTATTCACCTCAGATATGAAGGTAATGACACACCAAAGAAAGAATGCGACAGAAATCTAGTTTGGTCAACCAATGAGTTTTATTAGGGTGACTTAGAGGAATGTGAGTAAGGGGTTCCATACAGGAGCAGAAATGACTCAAGGATGATCCACAATGAAAAGTATGCCCCGACATGAGTGACAGCTAGCCAGAAGCCTAGAGTGCATTTCTCAAGCTGCAGTCAGCTGAACAAGTTGAAGAGAATCCTTTCCAGGCAGCTAGGCTTGCCCAAAAG
Organism: Mus minutoides; assembly: GCA_902729485.2. NCBI lineage: Eukaryota > Metazoa > Chordata > Mammalia > Rodentia > Muridae > Mus > Mus minutoides. Next base: position 338,960 of record LR749521.1, read on the forward strand.
TGTCTCTAAGCAGAATTGACTGCTTATTCAAGTTTGGAGAAGAGACTTAGAGAATCATGTCAGATTCAGGGACTTCCTGAAGCTTTCAGGTTGTTTACTTCCTGAGCTTAAGCCTGTTTCCCTGCAGGCTGGACTGTTTCACCTCCCCATAGAGCATCCTAGTGTTTCCTACCCTCTTAGAGCAACCCTGTCTTAAGGAGCTTCCCTCTAAGAAATTGAGACATTACATCCAGTTGCTGGCTTTTTTCTGCTGTTTTATTTAATCCATTTGAATTTTTTAGTTTCTTTGATGTTAATGTATTTATCAATAATAGTATTCTTTTAATTCATTAAATAATATCCTATTATATGGATATAACGTAATTTTATTGTCCATAGATATTTGAGTTGTTTCTAATTTGTGATTATTTTAAATACAGCTGTTGAGAGGTTAAGGAACTTTTCAATGTAGGATTGTGTTCTTTCTGAAGCTTTCTGATTTCAGTCTATCAATAAACAGGTAGTAGTCAGATTCAAGGAAAACTACAGATTTACATGAGAGCCACACACATACACATGAGGACTGGACAGTTGATTACAGCTTATATAAAGCTAAACAAAGGTGTTACGGGCTTTAGGCTTCCATGGGAAAAGAAGAGCCAACATGCTAAGGAAGGCTAAGGAGGCATACAGTGAGAAAGACTGGCTCACTGTGCATGTAACCCAGGTAACAGATATCTGTGCTCAACTCTGTGAGAGACAGGAGACCCCCAAGCTCTTCTCATGAAAAGTTCTCTCTTGGTCAGAAAGAAGAGTGTAGGTGGAAAGCCTTGCTTATATCTGCTGTCTGGCTATTTAGTCCACTAGCAGAATTTTCCTCTCTAGCTGTATTGTCAGCTGTACCATACAAAAGGGCAGCTTGGGTCTGCAGAGGTTAGCAGTTTCTCTAAATAACAGGAAAGAAATCAGGGAAACATACTTGTGTGGGGATATTTTCCTCTTCACACTACCATGTAAAATCCTTGTGAGGACACATATGTTGTTTCTTTTATGATAATGTCTGCAGGTGGATAGCTGAATCTTATGGTAGGCAGATGGTTAGTATATATTTATTGCTTTATATTGTTGTGATAAAATGCCACAACCAAAAGCAACTTATGCAAGAGTTTATTTTGGCTTACAATATCAGAGAGAGGCGGGGTAGAGAGAGAAGAGAGGAGAGAGGAGAGAGGAGAGAGGAGAGAGGAGAGAGGAGAGAGGAGAGAGGAGAGAGGAGAGAGGAGAGAAGAGAGAAGAGAGAAGAGAGAAGAGAGAAGAGAGAAGAGAGAAGAGAGAAGAGAGAAGAGAGAAGAGAGAAAGAGTCTGTAGTGGTAAGGGAGGCCTGGCAGCAGGCAACTGCAGCAAGAAGTGAGATCTCAACTCCAACCACATGAAGAAAGCAGAGAAAGCAAAGAGGAAGTGGGGTAAAGCTGTCAACTTTCAGTCTGTCTCCAGGGATGCACTTCCTTCTGCACAGCTCCACATCTTAAGCATCCCGTAACCTTCCCAAACAGTGCCACCAACCGGGGACTAAGTGCCTATGGGGGACTTTGTCCCTCAAAGCACCACATTTAGCTTCATTAGAAGCTGCCCAGCTGGTCCCAAAGTGAGTGTCCCATATGATGGGGTGCGAGAGCTCCGGGCTGCTACTCCTCCTCAAAATTTGCTGTGAGAACCTAATGCTAAGAAAGGCTAATTAGTTTTAATTTGCATTTCCCTGATGGCACATGATATTCAGTTGATATTTTTAAGTGCTTACTGTTCATGCACACATTTTCTCTTGGGAAATGACTATCCAAATATGCTCCTCATTTTTCTTATTACTGTTGAGTTGTATATGGATCTAGTTCATATCATATAACCTATGTACATATATACTAACATGTTACATATATATTCTCTATAATGCTTGCTCATATTATTAATATTTATAATAGCTTAGTTATTCTCTTGCTGTGAAGAGACATCATGAACAGGGCAACTCTAGAAGAAAGTGTTTAAGTGTTTAATTGGGGCTTACAGATTCTGAGGGTTAATCCACAATCGTCACCTCAAGGAGTATGGCAGCAAGCAAGCAGCCATGGCAACAGAGCATTGGCTGAAAGCTATGCTCATGAAGCACAACCACAAGACAGAGAGGGAACTAACTGGAAATGATATGGCTTTTAGAACATCAAAGTCCTCTCCCAAAGACACCTCTAGCAAGGTCACATCTCCCAATCCTCCCCAAACAGTTCCACCAACTGGGGACCAAGTACTAAAAAAATATATGGTCCATTCAAATCACCACACATAGCTATAGATATGGTTATATGAGACGTGTGTGTGTGTGTGTGTGTGTGTGTGTGTCTGTCTGTGTGTGTGTGTGTGTGTGTCTGTGTTTAGAGGGTTGTTACATTGAAAATAAAGCAATCAAAAAATTTTATACTATATTCATAAGGATTTTAGTCAACAGGAAACATTACTTTGGAAATGCTCAGTCTTACTATCAACCCATGAAGGCATTGAATTCACAAACCTCCTATCTTAGTCTTAGTTTCAGGAGAGCTATGATTATACACTATGTATATATAACTATATATAATATAGTTATATATATATATATATATATATGTATATATATATATATATATTATATATAGTTATTTTTATATATAGTTATATAGTTATATAGTGGTATATATGTATATATAACTATATGTATATATAACTATATATAATTATATATAATATATTACATTATATATATTATATATATTATATATATTATATATATAATATTTATATATATATTATATATATAATTATATATAGTTATATATACATATAGTTATATATACATATATACCACATGCACCACAGAGCTCCTCCTTACTCACTCTCTCACTCACTCTCTCCTTCCTTCCAGCATGACCCTCCTTTTCCAAGATGACTCCCAAGTCTCCCCTGAGACTGACACACAGATTCTGGTGGAGGCTCTGTTCTGCAGTGCGGATGACTCCCAAGTCTCCCCTGAGACTGACACACAGATTCTGGTGGAGGCTCTGTTCTGCAGTGCATGCTCTGTATCCATCACAACAGCCACAGTCTCTTCTTTATCTAAAACTCACAATCGAGAAACTTCTTTTTGCTGGCTGGCTGGAAGCTGCTTCAAACGTCTTTCAGAAACAGAACAACTTCTCCCTGCAGCAACCAGCCTGCCACTTCACCTATCCTGGCCACCACTTCTCACTCTAAAGTCCGGCTCATTGAGGTTGAGAGATTTTGTTCTGACTTTAATAACTGAGGGCTCTGAACCAGCAAATATGAAAATATAAAGCTCAGAGTTGATACCATTTAACTTCCATGTCACTCTGATGGGTACAAAATAATGGGAGAAGTCTAAGCTTGTGCTGATCTCCAGTTATAGACCCTGAGGGCCAAACATGGTTGGATCCATTGCTCTCTGCAATAAGGGAGTTGCACATGTGGAATCAGGGTGTCTTTATAGAGCAGCGGTTTTCAACATGTGGGCTATGACCCCTTTGGGGGGGTCAAAGGATCCTTTCACAGAGGTCACATATCATATATCCTGCATTTCAAATATTTACATTACAATTCATAACAGTAGCAAAATTTAGTTCTGAAGTAGCAATGAAATTTTTATGGTAGGGGTCACTACAACATGAAGAACTGAATTAAAGTGTGGTACCATTGGGGAGGTTGGGAACCAGTGCTGTAAAGGGATGCTTTCTACTGGACTTGGGCTTGCATTAGATGACTTAATTCAAAGAAGTGAGGGTCTCCTCTGTATTGGATATTGTCGGGAATAGGGACAGAGAAAGCTGACAAGATGGCTCAGTCAGTAAGGTGCCTGCTCAACAAGAAAGAGGACTCAATTTTGGAGTTGCACATGCATAAAAATTTCAAATGTGGCAGTATGCACCTGGAATCCCAACACTAAGGAGGAAGAGATGGGAGGAGGGTTCTCGGGCTAGCCAGCCTAGCTGATTGGTGAATTCTAGGTTCAGTGTGAGACTATCTCAAAGGATAAGAAAGGAGGGATAGAGGAAGACACCATATATCAGCCTCTGGCCTCTACACACACACACACACACACACACACACACACACAGAGAGAGAGAGAGAGAGAGAGAGAGAGAGAGAGAGAGAGAGAGAGAGAGAGAAAATTAACAGTGAATAAGGAGTGAGTCCATGATTGGGAAAGCCATCTTATCTATAAAGACATATAAATTGAAGCTAAAGCTATAGCTAACAGTATGTCAACAACCACTGACACTATTCTGAATAAGTGAGTTCTGGATGCTGCAGTGTTTAAGCAATGTCCACACTCTAGCACACACTGACCATAGACTTGCTCCATCACAGTAGAACAGATAATTCTGGAGTTGATCAACAACCACTGACACTATTCTGAATAAGTGAGTTCTGGATGCTGCAGTGTTTAAGCAATGCCCACGCTCTAGCACACACTGACCGTAGACGTGCTCCATCACAGTAGAACAGATAATTCTGGAGGTGATGTTCATGTCCTGCAAGGAAACCCCAACCCCAACAGCAAATTCCACATCAGCTTCTAGCCACTCCAACACTCAGCTAGCTTGTAGCTCTAAGCTTGTACCTAGCTGTCATTTTTAGCAGTTGTAAGCAAGCAAAACCAGGAAATATAACCTAATCAGAGCGAGCATGCACAGCTTCCCTGAGGATCTGACATTTTAACTAAGAGTCTAAAATGCTAAGGTCTTTTTTCACCACGGTCCCAGGAGCTCATTTAGCCTTTTCTTGTGCTTTCTTCTTATCATGACACTATTATTTCTCACAAATGAATTATGCTTAAGAAGCAAGAGTCAAGGCTGACTTCCCACACTATCCCCAACCTTCCTGAGATGTGAGAACATCCCACGGCTGTGGAGCTTCTGTGGGTAATGTCAGATATAAAATCTTGGGAAAATAAATTTTTTTTAAAAAGTTTAAAGAGTAAATGATAAGCAGTGCACATTTTTAAAATGAAATCAAAATGTTTAAAGACTGCACAAGATTATAGGATGAGAATTTAAAAAAATAATATTTCTTCAAAAATTATATGTAGAGAAGAATTTTTACAAGTTAATAGCTAGAAATGGGATGATAAGTCAGTCATTAAACTGATTGATTTGCAAGTCTGGGAAACTGAATTCAATCCCCAATACCCTCATAAAAACCACACAGCTCATAGTATAATATTGTCTCACACACACACACACACACACACACACACACAAATAATTATAACCTTAGCACTAGGGACAGGGAAACCAGTCAATCCCCTGAGGCCTGCTGGCTAGGGAACTATGATTTTAGGTGAGAGATGTACTCTCAAAAACTTAAGTGGACAATTCTTTCAAAAGGATACGGAACACCTATGACCTCCATAGGCACATACAAACATGTGTGTGCACATAAGCACACACAAGTGCCACTTCGTACACACAAATTAAATAAAAATAGTTTTCAAAGTCAAAGTCAGCAGGTGAGCTTAATTGGCCCCTGTGGGAAAGGTGAGAAGAGAAAACACACTCTTTTCCTCGTCCATTTCAAAGCTTAATGGTGCAAGTAAGAAATACAAGTTTATCCCAATGCAGAATTAACGCATTAGCTTGGGGAGCTCACTTGAACAAAGCCTTTTAAAAAGCTTGCACACTTCCAAATCTTCAAAAGACCTCAGAGATTTGAGGTTAGAACCTTGGGTCGGTAGCAGAGCATATCACAAGCCCTGCTGCTGGTTTTACAGTAGAGAATTCAATGAGGCCCACCTAGGTCTGCTAAATAGAAGCTGTGGGGTCCTCCTAAGAAACCTGAACTCTGTGGGAGGCAGATTTTCCACAGCCACTCGGACAGCCCTTAGAAGAATGTGTAAGACCTTGCCATCAACACCGAAGAACACTTCTCATTCTTTATGTGTGGACACTCCTAGGGGTATTTACATTTTTTTCAATCATAATATTTTTATTGATTATTTGGGAATTTTTACATAATGAACCCTGATCACACTCACGTCCCAGTTGTCCTGGATCTGCCTTCCCCCTTGAGATATCCCCAAAAGGAAAAAGAAGAAAGAAATATGAACAACAACAGTCAGATTTGTGCTGCTCATATGCCCACTGGAGCATAGTCAAGCTTCCAGTGGCCAGCATCCCCTTGGAAAAAAAAAACAAAAAAACAAAAACTAAGTCCTTCCCTCCCCACGCGTGACCCTGCCAGCAGCCAACCGTTCTGCTGCATCCTCATCACAATTCTTTAAGAGTTTTCTTCCTGTGTAGGCTGTTACTTTGGTTGGAGTGATGTGGTATAGAGGTAGAGGTTGTCATAGGAACCTTCTATGATCTTCTTTCTCAACTGTGAATCTGCAATCATCGATACCACTGAAAAAGTAGCTTCCCTGCCTTTTACGCTCAGCAGGAGCACAGATGATACACTTTTTAGTAGTTGGCGATCAAAGTGATATTTGGTGAAACATGGCCAGAAGGGGTTGCATTTTCTGGTCATCAAAGGATAATGAGATTGGGATGAATCTTAAACAAACAATGGTTTCTTGGTTTTTAGTTACATCTGACATTAGATTCAGTATCAATAAATTTCTACTTGGGGTCCTAATTTGGCAGATGTCCTGAGTGTGTCCACCATAACATAACACAGGTATCAGCATGGTGGGGCAATCATTACTGACTTTTTATAAAGAATAATTAGGAAAAAAATAAAAAACATAATCACTACCACTTTTAGCCAAGTTAAATCTCAGTGTTTGTGAAAAATGAGAACTCTCATCTCTGACCAAGAGATAATACAATCTTAAAAGTACATTAAGGACAGATTCAAAAATACTGCAAATTAATTCAAGACCCCAGCCTGTAAGTCTGTATAATAGATTTCTTTTATAGAAATGGAGTCTGACGATAGTAGGAATGCAAATCAATTTCATACACACTTATAAAAATGTCTGTATAATTACAGAGTACCAAATCAAGCACACGGCATCTAAGAAATGGATTGAGAATTTAGGGGCTAATTGCTTTCTAGGATATAAGGGCACAAAAGGCCTGGCAATCGAACTCCTTCCCACTGCACTAGACGGCGGTGGGTGTTGGAAAGTTAAAACACTCCTCGATTTCACATCTTCTGTGCTGCTAAATATTTGCCAACATGTCTTATGTGATCATGCATACTTTTAAAAGCTGTAAATTTTACTCATTAAAAATGATATAAGCAACTGAAAATGCAACCCTGGAAGCAGAAGCATAGAAGAAATCAGCAATCGGGAAAACTCACACTGTGCCTAGAGAACAGCACGGCGAGCACCCAGGGAACAGCGCGGCATGCACCCAGGGAACAGCGCGGCGTGCACCCAGGGATCCGCAGTGTACATCCTCTGATGGTGGCCCACTAGAAGGTGAATAAAATATTTCTGACTTAATGAGTCTTTTATTTTATGGTTAATAAAAGATGTACCAACGTTCCTTTGGACTGTTTACTGTGACATGTAGCTAACGCGTCAGTTACACTTCGTCACTCTCTGAAGTACCAAACATAAATAAACAGTGAAGAAGGTTCCAGGTTCGCACCAGACTTGGAAAACAGAGGAACACGACGATAACCTGTGGAAGAGGAACTGTATCAAATTAGAAACAACATACTAAGAGTAATGGCCTCCACATTGCAGCTGAGCAAGAAGGTGTCTCTGAGAAAGCGTCTTAACCTAGTTATCGCTTTGGGGCAAGGGCTATAATTATTCCAACGTAGTATGTGACTTTTCCATAAAATGAAGTGTTCCTAGTTTCTGTCCGAACTTCCAAAGTTCTGTGTGTCCCAGTGATGAGCCCACACCTCATGTATCTCCTCTCCCCAAGGGCATCACGATCCAAAGTTAGCCGTCACCCTTCTCCTTCCAAAAGACCCTGACTGCTTCCTGGTGATGAAAAAGTAAGCATCCTGCAACAAATCTATTAATAGCACTAAAAAAACCACTCGGAGAAGTTGACTGTGCTCCACGCTTCCAGCCCCAACAATGATCCAAAAAGGTTTGTCCCGAAGGCTCCCAGTTTGTCCTAGGTCAGAATGAGCCAGTCTTTCCCCTCTGTCTTACCCCTGTCCTGCATATCTTCTTGTCACCATGACTACCTTTCATGGAAAAGGAAGAATTAGGATCCTGGTAAAGAAGCACACACGCCAAGTGTCCCTAGCAGCCCAGCATACCGCATCTCCAAATCACTTTCCACAGAAAGAACATGTCTCAGCTGTTCAACAGAAGGAAGTGCATGGATCCACCCAAAACTCCCTTCATATCCCACAGATGTAGATGAAGAGATGGAGAAATTTGGTGTGATACAAGTGCAGCTTTGATAGAGGTATATTTACATGTTAATAAAATCATCTTACTTTTGAGAACATTACCTTTGTTCATGCAAAGAACTGGCAAAGTGTACTGCCCGATTAATTCATTTCCTGATAATATGCCTTGTTGAGTTTCAACAACAAAACGTATCAATGCCAGTTCTGGCACTTGAATAAGAAATGTAAATGTTTCATTCCACTTTGGACTAAAAGCTGAAATATAAAGAAGTGGATACAGGATTATCACAGATACTTTCTTTAACGGAAAAAAGCAAGTAATAATGGATCTCTACAATTTTTCTTTCTAACAGTTAGGCAATAACAATACTAATTTTTATTTTAGAGCACTTAAACGTTTAATGTAGTCAGTGAGTGGAAGATGTTATAACAATAATTATTCTGGCTTTTGAAAACTATATAGGAATTGCAACCCCAACAGGGTTAACAAGCAAGGAAACTACAACTCCAAGAGGTCCCATTGCATCCTAGTATTGCATAGCAAATTGCAAAGCAGAGAGAGATGCAAGCCTGGAGAGACTGACTTCAAAGTAGACAGTCAAATCTTTATGTAACATGACTGAAGCTAAGGCACTCCCTTTACTAAGAAATGGAGACCCAGGAAAGTGAGAAGTGGCATTCTTCTGTATCGGGTTGTTATAGGAAGAACTCTCTGCCTTGTTTTTCCCTAATGATGATTTCAAAGTTGCAAGTTAATAAATTGGTGCTCTAGTAAGATAAATCTCCCCAAGCAACCAATCGCTTGCCACAACAAGGAATCTAAATTGTTTTTCTGCTTGATCTAAATCATCTAAAACTTAAACCGTGGGTTAACGGACTTAAGATAATTGCATCTGGACTAAGTTTGGGCTTATAGATCTAATTAATGGTTGGGAGAAAAATTACACATGATTAGGTACAAAGAAAATTCTTTCCAAGTCATGTCACTAGTTTTTATCATTTTTAGCGTTTCTGAAAGATTTTTGAATAGTTATAGTGATTTCTATAGTGCTCCTGCAGTCACTAGAGCATTTTACCAAGTGGCAGTCCTGAATGTGTCCTTAGCCCATGGAAACAGGAAATTAATTATCTTATGCTGGAATGATGACCTCAGCCTAAAAGCAAACATAATTCCATACTGTACAGGGGCAGATTTAGAGTCTATTCTGTAAAGACACTTCTAAAGCTCTATAGAAAATCTGTATGTAGAGTCATTGGTCTTCCTCTAATGCCTCTTTATCCCATGGGCTCTGCCTGCCACCTTCCCTTCCTCTGTATGTAATCTCTGTGTCTTTTGCATACACATACGTGTACATCCACACCTGGGCAAAAGTAATGTATTGTTACTATTATAGAAAGTATTCAGGACATAAGATTTGGTTGATGGGAATACTTTCCATGTCTGAACAAACAGATGAGTTAACTAAGCCTTATTCAAATATGATCCTTTCTTCACAGACAGTCACATCTCTCTTTACACTATCATTGTCCTCATAGTCTTACAGTCCATCTGATCTTCCATCTAGATCATTACTCCCACAGGATAACTTGCACAAACACCCTCCATTCATTTCTGCCACCATCTTCCTTACAGATGGCTTCTATGCCTTTTAAGCGCTGGTTTCTATCCTGGCACTGTTTCTGTTTCTCATTTCTCTTTCATACTTTCCCACCTTACCTACCAAAACCTGAATCTCCCGAAAGCTCAGTGCCTTACTCTTTTGTAGACGCCTTCATGTTATCCATAGTGAATTCCCCAAGAGCAAGCACAGCTCTTCAGAAATGCCCATGAGCAATCCCCAATATGACTTGCCTACTTTCTCATTCACTAGGCTTTCTTGAGCAGCCTATATTCTGCCAGGCTTCATGAGTGAGAGCCATGTTGCTCTTTCTCCCTTTACTACCCTGGTTTCCAACTGTGAAATCCTATGACCATCTTCTGTGGATCTTGTACATGGGATTTTGTTTTCTCCTTCAAGCATAATCATTTCTCATCATAATAGTTTTTTCTTTTATGTCATCTCTCATACTAAGCTGTAGAGTGTCTATAGTAAAGTATAAATGTTTACAAATACGTATCTACTAAAAATGTTTTTAAGTTTCTGGTGCTTATAAAATCATGGGACTTTTACAAAGCAAGATCTCAAGTCTGAGGAACCAAACTGAATTTCCTCAGAGACATTCACACAAAACCCAGTATTCTACAGCTGTAGTATTATAAGGTGCACACTACATTGTTCTTAAATTAATTTTTTAAGAATTATTTTCTAAAGAAGAAAATAAAAATTCTTCCCAAAGAAGTAGAGGTGCTCACCATTATTCTTAATGACACGAGTCTGCTGTTTCACATGGTCATTTGGAACACCATAGACTTCTATAATCACTAATATGTCAGGCGTGTTAGAGGACAAGCTAACAGGCAACTGGATCCCACTGATGAGCTGCGCAAACACACATGACCAGAAGAAATTAGCTGAGCAGGAAAATGCAACCCTACTTGACCTTAATCAGATAGCATATCTCCAAAAGACAAAGACTCTAAATTATCTGCTTCAAAATCTGAAGCTGGAAAACCAAGGAGACTTTACATTTTAATCCTTTTACTCTCAAATATCACTAGATAATGAACAAGAGCCTGTCCAAAGCACTGTTTTTACTCAAGTGTATTTATAATGGAATCCACCATGTCCAAGGTTTACAATTCATTTGGATATATTTTTATTTTAAAAACATGCTTTAATCATTTTTACTACTTTAGTGTTTCTGCTTTCTCAAATATGAAATGTTGCACCCACGTAACATTTTCTTTAAAATGTATATTTTAATCAGTTATAAAGTTTGACATTATCCACTGTTAACAGCATTGCCATGCCAAAGAACTGGAACTTGATAAGATCAACTATCTCATATGCATGTTAGGAACAGGGATCAAAAACATACTTTTAAAAGTTATTAGTTGTATTTTTATTTAGATTATCTTGTTGTCCCAGCTAATTACTGAATCAGGATTGTGTTTTGATTTTAAGGACAAAGTGAACATTTGAAATATGTTGATTTAAGATGAAAAATAAAAGTTAAAAAGCTAGGGCCGCAGCCCTGGATAACTGCTGCTGGGAACCATATCTCCCACATGCCTCCTGACGACATACCAGCTTCCAAAGCCCTCTAATGTCCAGCCATCAGCTGACCAAAGCTTACTCGATGAAGAACAGCTAGACTTGGAGAGCCACATAGAAGGCAGTAGAGGAGAGGGCCAGTGAGATTCATGTTGACCCTTGGGGTGATCTCTGTTCACACAGACACTTCCAAACTCTCAGAAGACCAGAGATAGAACCCACAGACCCCAATATAAGTTCCACAATATAAAACAGTGGATCAACCCTCTTACAATTTAATCCTACTCTGAACAGTGTACATGTCTACACTGAAAGAAAAATAATGAGCAAAAACAAACACGGAGCAGCGACTAACAGAATGGTCCAGATTCTCAAGGCCTAGAACAGAAATAAAGTAACATAAAAAATAAGACAACATGTCCCACCCCACCCCCAAAATTACTAATCCTACAGTAATGAATCCCAATGAAAACAGCCAGGAAGACCCTCCAAGCAGAGTTCAAAAGAACAATCATTACTATGTTCGAATATCTCAAAGAAGGACAAAAGCAAAGATCTAAGTGAAATGCTGAATTAATCAAAGGCATAAAAATTCAGTTCAATAGAAAGAATAGGAAAAAACAAACAATTCTAAAAATGAAGAAAATCAATAAGTCAAATAAAAATAGTTAAAAATCTCAGAGGAAAAACCTCACCAGCAGAAGAGGTCTGGGTGAAACCAATGAGTCAGGGCTGGAAGACAAAGCAGAGGAAATCTGTCTCTCAGCAATGGTGAAGGAAAATACCAAATACATATGCAAAAAAACATGGGAACTTTGGGACAGAATACCATGAAAAGAAAAAAATTTTAAATATAGGGTTAAATGAAGAAGAAAGGCATAGAAAAATCACCAGGAAAAATAAAATTAGATTGCCCAAATCTAAAGAAAGAGATGCCCATCTAGGAACCCACAGTATCAAATAAGACCAAATCATCATCATTATCATCGCCGTCATCATCATCATCTCCCCATGATATATTATAGTTAAAATTTTTAAACAGAAAATAAAGAAAGGGCATTAAAAACTGTTAAGTCAGAGCCATCAAAATAAAAAATGATTTTTCAACAGAGCATTTTAAAGCCAGAGGGATGGAGAAAATGTATTCCAATTTCTGAGAGACCACAGCTGTCAACCCGGACTATTATATCCTACAAAACTATCCATTAAAATGAAGGAGAAATAAAAATCATTTCCCTGATAAAAATAGTCTAAATGGATTTGTGATCACTAAGTCAGCTCTACAGAGGATACAAGGAGGAATACTTAATTCTGAAGAGAATCATAAACAAACCAAGAGATTATAGAAAATAAGTAAGTAGAGCCAGGATAATTAATCAAAAGAAGTCTAAGAAAGCACTACAAAATCAACAAAATGACAGAAATTGATATGCATCTTTCAATAATATAATTCCTGGCACTAAAAGACACATTCTAGCAGAATGAATGAAAAAAATGGGACCCTACTTTTTCCCCCAATAAATTCACTTTATCAAAAGCAATAAACACTATCTTATAATAAAAGGATAGAAAGGGGTATTCCAAACAAACAGTACTAGGAAATAAACAGCTATATCCATAGATATTATAACATTTGACAATAAATTTCAAATCAAAACCAGTTAATCAGATATTACAAGGAAGGTCACTACATATTCATAAAAAGACCAACCCACCAAGAAGGCAGTACAAATTTAAACACATACATTCCAAACAGGTTGACACAGCCTCATTGAAAACATATTACTATATTTTAAATCACAGATAAACACAACACAGTTTATGAGTAAATTTAATTCCAATTTTCACCAATAGACAGGTTATTGTGGCAAAGCCTAAATAGAAAAACTCTAGATGTAATAAATCAAATGGAATTAACACATTTACAGACTTCTGTGGTCAAACACTAAAGAATACATATTCTTCTCAGTACCCCATAGAATTGTCTCTAAAATGATCATATATTAGAACTTAATTAAATCTCAAGTATTAGAAAATTAAAATAATAACCTGCATGCTTTCTGACCTTAATTAAGACCCAGTCTGACCTGAATCTGTTAGAGAAGAAAGTTGGTGATATACTTCAACAATAGCACACACACACACACACACACACACACACAAAATGGCTATCTAAAGAGGATTCTGACAACACAGGTAACTGAAAATATCAAGACAAACAACTGAACTGACAAGGGAGAACTCGTGAAACCAAAAGGCTCCCACACAGCAAAGTGTCTCAGCATTAAACTGAAGAGACGGCCGACGGATGAGGGCAAAAATCTTTATCAGAATTATATGTGACTGGGAGTTAGTATCTATAAAGAACTAAAAAACAAACAAATTTTAAAAACCAATTAAACATTACAAAACCACCAGTCAATCAAAAACTGTGTCATGGATCTAAGCAGGGAGAATTACATGATATGTGTGTGATAAGTCCTCAAACAATAAAGAACTTATAAACCTAAAGGTTCAGTTATAAAATGTGAACCACATTTTCAATCACTGAATATGAGTATATGTTTTCTATAAATGATGGTATATATATATATATATATATATATATATATATATATATATATATGGCACCGAATAGAGGATAGGAGGAAAGAGGAGGAGAAAACCTGATGTGTAGCTTCTTCTGTCCTAAATCCACACATTATGACATCACTATACACTAAGGTAACTGAAAATATTTAGTGACTTGTATTCAAGAGGCAGAAATCATTCAGTGTAGTTAGATATCTGCATGTTTAGAAAGAAGATTGCGTGTAGATACTCACTGCACTACACCCAGATATGAGTGCTTGCCAGCTGATTATCAGCACTATGGGAAAAGAGTGTGTCCAAAATGGGACTGGTTCAACTTTGTATACCCTATGCGAAAGGAAAGGGAAAGGAAAAGGAAAGGAAAAGGAAAAGAAAGGAAAGGAAAGGAAAGGAAAGGAAAGGAAAGGAAAGGAAAGGAAAGGAAAGGAAAGGAAAGGAAAGGAAAGGAAAGGAAAGGAAAGGAAAGGACAAGTGGATTAGACCAAAACTTGAAGTGTAAAGGTAACAGAATAAACTGGAAATGTGGATTGTCTTCATCAGGGACTCAAGGAAGCTTATAGTAAACCCAGGCCTTTGGGTTTCCAAACTGTGCTCTCAGAACCTGGGAGATTAAAGTAGCCAACTACAAAGCTCTTTAGAATAGCCACGAGGAGAGCACTCACTTGTGCAGCTGTGGTGGTTGCTTCCAAGGAGACACACTAACCTGAAGCCACTTAACACCTCACAGTGAGATTCTCAGAGTATAAGTCTGCAGTGGGAGCTCAGAACATTCATAAGCATCTGTGTGCACAAACAACCCTGAAAATTCATTTCCATTCAGGCAGCATGGATGCTCCCTCTACTATTCTCAGCAGGCAACAGATGTCACTCATTCAATCAACTTCCACATAGGAACCATATGTTTTCTGTCAGACCCTGTCGAGTAAGCTTGAACAGAGCCCAGCTCTTATCCTTAAAGAATCCTCAGATAGCTGGAGAACAAGGACAAGAAAATGATTCTAATGCGGGGTGCTATGTACTGTAATGTGCTTGCGTAGGCTGTGATGGAAGGAAGCTGTAAAAAGAGAGCACAACCAAGACAAAATGCTTCCAAAAAGTAGGGATTTTTAAGTCATGAGTCAGTTGAGTCATGGCATCTAAATTTAATCCCAGCACACAGGAGGCAGCAACAGGCAGATCTCTGAGCTCAAGGCCGGTCTGCCGACTAGATAGCAAATTCCAAGACAGCTATGATTACACAGTAAGATCTTGTTTAAAGGATGGGTGGGTGGAGAGAAACAAAGAGACAGAAACAGACAGGAGACAGAGACAGAGAGGGAGAGAGACAGAGACAGAGACAGAGAGATAGAGAGAGATAGAAAGAGAGACAGAGAGAGACAGAGAGATAGACAGACAGAGAGAAACAGAGAGAGAGAGAGAGAGAGAGAGAGAGAGAGAGAGAGAAAATCCTGTACATGGTTATAAAATAAGTTAATAAGTTAAGGCTAGATGTGGTGAGACACTGATACAGAAAAAAAAAAAATCTCAGCCTTCACTAGGAAAGTAACTGGTAAACAGAAATGAATGTTAAGTACTAATGAAGTCATTACATTAAAACCTCTCTGTTTGACTTAGGCAAGAAGGACTAAGAAGACTGAGACAAGCTGTTTTCATTTAGTTTCTGTTATTTTTATAAACTACCCTGACAAATAACTTTCAAGGAGAAATGATTGTTCAGCTTACAGTCCATCATTGTGGGAAAGTCAAGGCAGGAAGCTGAAAGAAGTAGTCACATCCACAGTCAAGAGCAAAGAGATTATCAATGCACACAAGCTTGTTGCTCATCTTACCTTCTCCTTTTATACAACCCAAGCCTAGGGAATGATGCCACCCACTCTTAGGCCAGGTCTTCCAGATAACCCAATAAGAATATCTCTTATCTGGGACTGGAGAGATGGGTCAGTGGAAGAGCACTGGATACTCTTCCAGAGAAACAGAGTTTTATTTTTAGTACACTCTTGGGAGCTTACAACTTTCTTTCATTCCAGTTTCAAAGAATCCAATACTCTCTACTGGCCTCCATGGGCACCAAGCATGCATAGGATGCATAGACATGTACATAGGCAAAACACCACCCGTTCACATAAGGTACTAAAATAAAATTTTAAAAGAAAAGCAAAGACATTCTTACAGACCAATCTAATCCAAACAAGCTCTCACTGAGACTCTCTTTCCAGGTGATTCCAGACTAGGTCAAATTGACAAATTCAGACCCAAAAGAACATGCATGATATGTATTCACTAATAAGTGGAAGTCAGCCAAAAAAGTACAGAATACCCATGATACAATCAACAGAACTCAAGAAGGTTAACAAGCCAAAGGGTCCAAGTGAGGATGTCTCAATCCCACTTGGGAAGGAGAAGAAAGCCATTATTGGGGGGCGGGGACCTGGGGGTGAAGGGAACAGGGAGGGGAAGAGGGAAACATGATTAGGTATTGAGGTGAGGAAGCAAAGCTGAAGCCCTGAGGTCCAGCATAAAGAATGGAAACAGGCAACCTCAGGAGGTAGGTGGTGGGGAGACCCTCTTGAATGTACCAGAGACCTAAGAGATAAGAGTCTGTCAGGACTCAGAGGGAGGGAACGTAGATGAAATGCCCAACAGTGAGGAGAGGGAACTTGTAGAGTCCACCTCCATTAGAAAGACAGAGCATCAAGTGAGGGATGGAGTTGCCATCCCACAGTCAAAAACTATGACCTAGAATTGTTCCTGTCTGAAAAAAACTGCAGGGACAAAAATGGATAAGAGACTGAGGGAAAGGATGTCCAGTAACAGGCCCAAATTGAAATCCAGCTCAGGGGGAAGCCCCAAGGCCTGACACTATTACTGATGCTATGGTGTGCTTACAAACAGGAGCCTGGCCTGGCTGCCCTCTGAAAGCCCAACAAGCAGCTGAGAGAGTCAGATGCAGATACTTACACCCAACCAATGGACAGAAGCCAGTTACCCCTGTGGTTGAATTAGGGAAAAGCTGGAAGAAGCTGAGGAGGAAGGTGACCCTATAGGAAGACCAGCAGTCTCAACTCACCTGGACCCCTAAAATCTCTGAGACACTGAGCCACCAATCAGGCAGCATACATCAGCTGATAGGAGGCCCCTGACATATACAGCGATGGACTGCCTGGCTGGACTCAGTGAGAGAAGATGCACCTAACCCTTAAGAGACTTGAGGCCCCAGGGAATGGGGAGGTCTAATGGGGTAGGGGTCAGGGTGGGAATGGGAGGTAGGGGAATCCTCTTGGAGACAGAGGAGGAGGAGGTATGTGATGAGGAAGAGTCAGAGGGAGGACCAGGAGAAGGATAAAGACTGAACCTTATAAAAACAAGATTAAAGAATAACCATCAACATGAGCTGATTGAACAGGTTTAAGAAGTCAAAAGAAGAGACCTGATGATAGATAAGAAATTTTGGAAAGAGGACAACAGTAAAGGTGGTGAGACCAAGGGTGGACTGGATAGAATTTATAAATGAATGATATGGGAAGTGAAGGAGATGCATAAAAACACTGCCATGTCTTCTGGTCTGAGTTGGTCAGACGAATAATGTCATTCACTGACATGTCAATAAAATAGTTAAAGGTAGATTGATTGGGAAGGGATGTTAGGTTTTAAATTTTTAAGTTTGACAGGATAGTGATTTAATAAGTATGGATGCTTCGTAGACTGTTTAAAATATACTTCAGGTTCTAAAAAACAAATGAAGTCAGGTTTAAGATTTGAGCCTTAGTGGCTGTTAAAATCATGAGCCTTTGCATATGGGACTGTGAGAAGAATCATTAGCTTGGAACAAAGGTTAGGTAAAAGCTTTATGCAATATAAATATTTTAGGAGTAGTTACAAAAAGAGGAATCCATCAATGAAAGTGAAACAGATTTTCATGGCACATAGATAATAAATCCAGAACAAGAGGAGACTTGAGTGTGTTATAAAGGCTCTTAGGAGTGGCTAATCCACCTTTTCTCACTGAATCAACTATTTAAAAGATGCAGAAAGGAGGCCAACGTGACAATCCCCTTGTAAAAGAAGCTCTGTGGTCAATAATACTTCTCCACATGCCAAAAAGTGTCAGCTAATCAATATTTGTAGCCCCCATCGGAGGTGATTTCTAGCTATCTACTCTGACTGGATTATAGTGTCACAACATCCTTGGAGCAGGAGCAAAGCCGGCTGTGTATCCCAGCATGCTTTCCTGCCAAATCCAAAGCATTTCCTCCCTGTCCACCTTTCCTCTATTGCCCTTTCCAATTTGCCTGGTTGGAAACATCCTCTCGAGAGACAAGGGGGAGGAGGAATGGGGTGAGAAATTGTGGGAGAGGGACTTGGAAGGGGCAGTGACTGTATTGCTAATTAATTAATTAATTAGTTAATTAAAATGCACAAGCCAAAAAAAAGTATTGCTAGAAAATAGCTCTTAAATTCTCTCATTCTTCATTGGTATTAAATGGGTAGAGCCTGAAGCAGGTAAGAATGGGCTCCCAAGCCCATTAGTGTTATGACAATAGTGGACAGAAATGAGACAGAAATTGTTAAGTGAAACATATTCTGGGGACAGAGTTTCAAGCATCACAGATAGGAGTGAAGATCGAGAGGCCCACTCAACAGCTGATAGAGTCCCAGACCTCTGCTAGGTAGCAGCATGGAGCATGTAACTAGAAACAGAAAGATCACCGACCCAAATCCCAAGAGAACATCTGAGATGGTGCCGAGGCTTGTCAGAGGAACTGGTGAACAGAAGAGGGCAACCAAAGAGGCCAGGCCTGTGCAGTTCCTTAGCAAGCAAATACTCCATTTGCAGTCTATATAGGTGGAGGTACAGCCTAAGGCAGTGGCTTGTAATTAAGTGGAGAAAAAAATGCAGCCAGACCTTCTTGAAAGGCTCAGTGACATTTTAAAAAGTAAATAAACATTGCATTTAGAAATACAGAAAAAAAGAAGAGTCTATGCTAATGGAGAGAGCCATTTTTGCTATAATGAACTTGTCCAGGAAGCAATAAAACAAAGAGATGAAAGGATAAGGCGGGAGCAGGAGAAGCAGGGTGAAGATAGAAATAAAGAGGGAGCCACATGGGGTGAGATAGATATATATTTTTTAAAAGATTGATGTTATGTATATGAATACACTGTAGCTGTCTTCAGATACACAAGAAGAGGGCACTGGATACCATTACAGATGGTTGTGAGCCACCATGTGGTTTCTAGGAATTGAACTCAGTACCTCTGGAAGAGCTGCACACACACACACACACACACACACACACACACACACACACACACACAAATAAAAACCAATCAATCAATTTTAAAAATTAAATATAGATTTTTTTTAATCATTGTAGGGAAGAAATGTTAAAAACCTCTTGAAAACTTCAGGGGAAAAATGAGAACATTCTAAGCTTATAACAGATTAATAGACATGGATAATGGATATTGAAAGTATACCCATACCTTTATTTGCAATCAAACAGAGTTCAGAGACATAGTAGGGAAAGAGCGCTGCACTCCAAAAGTAAGAGATTACCGAGAAAGAAATAGCACCTAGAACTTGCTGCTCAAATTCTTTAAAGATATGGGACAAAGAGTGTCATGTCTTCAAGGTCATCAGCAGGCTGAACTCAAACCACTCCATCAATGTGCTAAATGGTGAAAGACAACGGAATGATATAAATAGATCTCTCCAGGGAAAAGGTTTTAGCCTCAATATTTCCATTCACTGGCAGAAAATCATTCATGTGAAAATGCACACAAAGAAAACTTTCAGATACAGAAAAAGATGCTAGAACAACCCCTATTAATTATGTCTAAAAAGATTAACAGGAATTTAAAGGGCATTAGAGCTGATCAGTAGTATTGAAATATTAACGTGCACTATCTAGTTTACTTTAAAACCATCAAATAAAACAAGTCATTAATCTTACTCGGATTGTAAGGGTAATCGGATGGCCATCATATTCTGGTTCATGTGGGTTAAAGCCCAGGGTTGTATCTCTAAGGATGTCTGGCTTCAAAATATATCCAGAGCCTCCATTATCCAAAAATTTCCCATTTTGCAAATCCATAGGCAGTCCAGGGGTTTGAAAATTCAAGGCCACTGTGATAAAGAAGTATGTCGACACTGTTAGGAAATAGCATAGTTAAGTTCAATGGTGTATTGAAATCTTTAAATACTGCTGATTTTCATGTTTTCTAAGAATATGGGTCATTTACCTAATAAGTCGTGGATTTTAAAATGTTATTGCTGTCTTGTCATGGTGGTCTGAATAAATATAGTCACCATAGGCCCACAGGGAAGGGCACTGTTAGGAAGTGTGGTCTTGTTGGAGTTGGTGTGGCCTTGGAGGAACTGTTTCACTAATTAGGGTGGGTGTTGAGGTTTCAAATACTCAAGGCCAGGCCCCGTGTCTCTCTTCCTAATGCCTGAGGATCCAGATGCAGAACTCTCAGCTACTTCTGATCATATATGCCTGGATGCTATCATGCTTCTCACGATGATGATAATGGACTAAACCTCAGAACTGTAAGCCAGCCCCTATTAAATGTTTTCTTTTGTAAGAGTTGTAAGTGTCATGACATCTCTTCATAGCAATAGAAACCCTAACTAAGACACTAACTCATGTTGCTGTGTGTCTATGAACTATAACATTCAATTCGTAAAATTAAATTACTATATAGTTGTTGGTTGGTGAGTTAGTTTTCAAGACAGGGTATCATGTAACCCAGATGGAAGTCTCAAACTCTCCATATAAGGGAAGAAGACCTTGAACTCCTGAAGCCCTTGCATCCCTTTCCCTAGTTCTGAGATTACAGGTATGCCCAATGATATCTATCTACCCTAAAATTTGGAATAAAGAAATGAAAGTGACATTCAGTATGGATTACAGAAAAGCAGTCCACATGTCAGATAACACTCAAGGAGTGTAAAGATAAGAAAATAGGGATGGGGCTCTAGACCACGAATAGAGTGTTGGTTTAACATGTATAGGGCCTTAGATTAAAGAGAAGACACCAACTACATCACAAATATCCAGGTCCAAGTGGTGGATATATTCCCTGAGAAGGCAAGAAACTGATGTACAGAGTGCCTGGAAGGTGGTCCTGGTGTAAGTCCTCCATCAAACTCTCAATATTCCACCTGATCCTACTCATTCATTTCCTCAGGCCTACATGTACACCTCTCCACAGCCCAGGTGATGAAGAATGAGCCCCTGACCCTGGGTGGTTGGTGCTGATGTCATACCTGCTCTATGGTTAGCATCAAGGAGAATCTGGCATGGAAAAATAAGCAGCCCTGTGAGCCTACTCACCTTCTGAGACTGTGAACGTTAAAGCTCATATAAGTTCAAAATGATGAAGGGCACTTGGCTTGAAGAAGACTTGGATCTAACTCAAGCAAGGAACTTGATCTATCCATCCAGTATCCCTCTCCCTCAAATGCATATATTCCAATCTCCCGACCTTGGAAAGCCTAGACTAATTCACAAGATCTGGATATTGGAATATTAGTCTAGGCTTTTCAACCTTCAACTACATCTGCCCTCTCCAGCTATTTGGTGAAAATTTTAGCTCTAGGCACCAGTGGTTTACCATGAGTGCCTGATCCTACTTCCAGGGCTAAAACTTTTCTGGAAATTTCCATTAACTCACACAAAGAATCCATTTCTACTTACATTTGCAGATAGGTCACTACCCCGCATAACATACCCATCTGACATCCTACATTCCAAAACTCTTGAGGGTTAAAGTTAGAAGAGTCTGCTCTCATCAATTTGGGGTATACTCTGGTGATGAATGCCGCAGTGTGGAAAATAAACTCGTGGACTACAAAGAGAAAAAAAGTAATGAACATGTTTGAAGCATTTGTAGTCAGCGAAACAAGATATTTTTGTATTATTACTCTCATATGTAAAATAATTCTATACATGACCTTGGCAAGAATATTTATCAATCACAAAATAAAAAAGAACCTGTGCATTTATGCTACAAAATAATTCTGAATATTTTATAATTATTTCATGGAGTAACTTAAGTACCCCGATCATTTATTTAAACTATTTCACTATCACACTTCCAAATTAATACAAGATTACACATAATTCCAAAATTAAACGTTTTAAGTAACATATTCACCAATTTTTAACCATAATTTTCACATTAAGATGCACTCGAATGTAAGCCATTTGAAGCTACAGGTTTCTAGTTAAAATAATTTAGTGATCATTTCACATACTTAAAGGGACACTTGAATTATCTAGCTTAGCTCCCAATTCTCTGGCTCAGCATCTTTCCCTCATATGCTTCCAATCTCTGCTTTCAGCCCTCTATTGCCAATTTCACTACTTATCAACAGTTTTATCTTTTTTATTGGTTATTTTATTTATTTACATTTCAAATGTTATCCCCTTCCCAGTTTCTCCTCCACAAGCCTCCATCCCCATCTCCCTCCCCCTGCCTCTATGAGAGTACTCCCTCACCCTTTTGCTGAGCTATTCATTTCCTTATAACATGTACATATGCGTGCATATGTAATCTATATATATATTGTGCATTTCTGTTTGTCTATATTCTAAGTGACTTGGAATTTAAAACTAATTTGCATCCTTCACCCTTTGACTGACATCCCTTTAGATGAACAAGATGTCATGTTTTTTTCAAGAGTTTTCTCCTTTCACTGAACAGTTCTCATTGCCACAACCATTCCTGACAGTATGACAACCAATCTTGAGAAAAGTGATGTCTATGTAAAGCTCATAGTATTTGGTAATGGAAAAGAATCCTTTCCTCCTTGTCCTAAACAGTATTCTTTAAAAGGCATTGCTAATTTAAAAGCCAAACATTGTTTTGAAATCATACTCCCTTCTGCAGTGTACAGGAGTCTATCCATAGGCATAACATGCACACTTGGGACCTAGACCCTTTACATATGGTATATGAATTGTTGCTAAGGTCCCTATGATAGTAAATTCTGAGTATCAACCTGATTGGGTTAAGAAACACCTAGCATTAGTGAGGCACACTTACCTGTGTGTCCTTAAGGGAATTTCTATAGAGGATTAACTGAGAAAGGTCCCCTCAGTGTGGGTGGAATCATCCCAGGGGCTAGGTCCTTGCATTGATAATAAAAGTGGGGAAGTAAAAAAGCAATTGATCACAAGCTTCTGTGTCCCTTCCTTCCTTATCTAAAGAGATGTGAGCAAACACTGCCCCCTGCCCCCACGACCATGGAACTGCAGTAACCATGCTTTGCCAACCAGGAAGGACTGTGTCTCCTCAGACTGTAAGCCACTGTTGCTTTCTTCCTGAGGTTGCTGCTTTTTGGATATTTGTTCATGGCCGTGAGAACAGTAGCTAAACGTGTTGCTTCTGAAGCTTAGCACCAGAAATCACACACAATTTATTACAAATTCCCTTCTTGCTCTTTCTAGAAACGCGCAGAACTCAAATAAAAGAGAATAAAACTATGCATGATCTCAGCACTCAATTAAGATTTACCAATAACTGGGTGGTGTCTCTCCATTCCTTTCTACTTATATGCTAATTTTCAAATGGACTTGTATTATTTATTCCCATTTACTGGATGCCACTTGTTTTACACTCATCTGGAATAATGTACTAATCATTCCATTTTGGTGACACTCCAAGATTATATTTTTGGGATGTTTATGATGATGAGTACAGTAATGCTAGATGTCTGTGCAGTTAAGTCTTTTTTTACTATCATTAATTATTTACTATCAATGACTTCTGGTCAAGAAAAAAGTCTACCTTCTTCAAGACATAGTGGCGCTGTGCACAATGTCTGGGCTCAGCTCTCCTAATCACTCTTTTAAACTGTGCATATTTAATATAGTAGGGGTGAGAGAGTGGTGATGATTCCCACTATGCACAGTGCTACTGTACTCATGAATTTAAAAAGCTGCCTGACACTTTGGGGGTGTCAGATGCCAGCTTCATAAAGCAGGTCATTCAGTCTCTCTTGACTGTACTGTGCAGTAAGAAACACAGACAACCCAAGGTGAAAAGATGGCTCAGCAGGTAAGAGTTCTCACTGAACAAACATGCAGACCTAGTTTAGATCCCCAATACTCACATAAAAACCCAGTGTCTTAGAGTCTCACTGCTGTGTATATACACCATGACCAAGGCAAGTCTGATAAGGACAACTTTTAATCGGGGCTGCTTTATAGGTTCAAAGGTTCAGTCTATTATCATCAAGGTGGGAGTATGGTAGCATCTAGGCAGGCATGGTGCAGACAAAGCTGAGAGTTCTACATCTTTATCTGAAGGCTGCTAGTGGAAGATTGACTTCCAGGCAGCTAGGATGAGGTCTCAAGACCATGCCCACAGTGACACACCTACTCCAACTGGGCCACACCTCCTAATAGTGCCACTCCGTGGGCCAAGCATATACAAACCATCACACCCAGCATGTCTCCATAAACCTGAAGCCTGAAGCCTCAGCACTGTCCCAGGGCAAGGAGGGGTATGGGCCAGTGGGGCTTGCTCCCTGGCTCCAGTCTCCAGGGAATATGGCAGAGAATGACAGAATAGGGCCTGATGTCTTCTGTGGATCCTGCATTATAACAAATCCATGTATCCACATTCACATATGCACACCAGTCTTCTCTCTCCTCTCTCTCTCTCTCTCTCTCTCTCTCTCTCTCTCTCTCTCTCTCTCTCTCCCCTTCCCCCCTCCCCCCCACACAAAGGTTTCTTGTTGCCTACAATACAGTCTTCCATTCCACTCTATTGATTCATTCCACCCATTCAGTAGACTGCTATGAAAGACACATTTCCAAAGCACACCATGGCCCAGGCCACAATGAGATTATAGTCTGTTTCTGCTTATACTTTCTTCCAGGAAAATCCAAGTCTTTTGTAGCAGTCTCAGCCTGCCATAAGGCCCTGTAACCCATCACTGAAGTATGACTTGTCCACCACAGGTTGCCCACAGAAGGGTCCATAACTCACACTCTCAATCAAACTGCCATGACATTCTTTAAGACAATTAAACAAGGATGGTGGCATACACCTTTAATCTCAGTACTCTGTAAGTCTGGTCTACATAATTATACCTTGTCTTAAAAAGAATTAAAACACCTAATAGAGTTTTTTGACATACAACTTAATACAATTTAAAATATGTTGTTTTATAAATTTCATAATGTAGATATTAATAATTTTTACATAAATAATAAGAATATAAATGCAACTCTAAATTATATTAAGTGAATTGAAATTTAAGAAGAATCTACATTCATTAAATACCCCCAACCCATGTTAACCTCTTAGCAATTAATAGAACTGATTTAAATACTCCATCCTTTGGAGTTGTAAGCATTTACCTCTCAATTTGGAAAGTTTTCGAGCTTGAGTCTCTCCGATAGAATTGAGCTCATTAAATTGTTGATAGACTCTTGAATATTGGAAGTTTCTGAACTTCTCAGCCTTAGTATAAATGACAAGATCAGATAAGGCCATGGCTATTTTCATTCTCTTTCTCTTCTAAAAATAAAAAGAAAATAGTTGTTTTACATTTCACATTTTTGAAATTTTCTTTTTATAATTAAAAAAAAATGTTCTTAAACAGATCACTTCAGTTTCTTAATGTTATCTCCCCAAAACTATTTGGGCCAAGTCAGTGTGATCATTTTTATGGTCACAGTATTTATTAATAATAAGCACTAGACTGGCCTTAAAATCTGTTTAATGTGTTAAGATTTGAGAATAGTAATTCTTAGTATTTTCTTGGCCTCCAAAGATCTTAGCTTATTCTCATAAATTCTACAAATTTAAGAATTGTAGCCATGGACATATTTTCAGTTTGCTTTGACATTTTGGGATAATCTTTATTGTGTAGTAGACAATTGCTCTTCTACTGTATTTCCCTAAGCCATGTCTCAGGTTTATGAAAAATATCCCTCGCTCATGCTTATACTATACATGAATAGTTGACTAGTACATATGTGATAGGTTTCTTCATAACACCCTCACTCTTACACCTCATTACACTTTCCTTTGATCCATCCATTTTTCCCACCACCCTCTCCCGTGATCCCATTGGCTGACTCCAGTTCTTCCCCTCCTCCATTTTCATGTCATATGGATTCCCCTAGCTTCTTTTATCCCACCCATCTCAGTCCTTATAGTTCGTCATTCTTTCTAGTCATCCTCATCCTAATATGTATATATACGCATGCATAAATAAAAACATTGCTTCCTGTATCAGAAAAAATGTGCAGTTTTTCCTTTCTGAGTACAAATGGTCTCACTTAGTATAATGATATCCAGCTCAAAGATAGTGGTGTCAAGAAATAATAAAGATCAAAGCAAAATAGCACATCTACATCATATACCCTTGCAAGGCTCAGGGAACATTACAGAAGAGGATGATAGAAGCCAGAGGTCAGGGAAGATTGTTGAGAAATAGTGTTTTCTAGACAGGACATAGCCACTGTACTCTACAGGTTTTCTGCACAAGATCAAGCCAGCCAGAATTCTAACAAGGAGTGGGAGGAGCCTCATGAGGGTCTCATAGCAGTGGAGGGTCACTGGAGGAAAGAGATTTAGTTTTCTTTAATATTATGGCCCACAATAGGTTGTCCTATACCCATGAGCATGGAGATAAATATACAGGCAGCAGTAATTGGACTATGAGGAGGAAGAGGAAGAGAAGAAAGAGGAAGAGGAGAAAAGAAGGAAAAAAGAAGGAAGGAAGGAAGGAAGGAAGGAAGGAAGGAAGGAAGGAAGGAAAGAAGGAAAGAAGGAAGGAAAAGGAAGTCAAGAAGGAAGAGGAAGAGTAGAAAGAAAGGAAGGAAAGAAGGAAAGAAGATGAGGAGAAGAGGAAGGAAGGAGGAGAAGGGGGGGGGGACAAGAGTTCATCAAGTACGAGGAGTGCATGTAGAGGCAATAAAGGAAGCTGGAGGGAACCATGGAGTGGATGTGATCTAAACACATTGTGTTCGTGTATGAAATTACAAAAAAGTAAAGATTTTAAAAGATGAACAGTGGAAAGGTTTATAAAAGACCTACAACTAAAAAAATAATAATTCAGTTGAATTGAAAGTTAAGACAGAATTTGAAGAAGTGGGAACTAAAAATCAACACATTGAATCCATTAAACAAAAAAATAAGCAAGGTTAACAAACATCTATCCAAACTAATCAAAAGAGAGAATATCACACACAAAAAAAACTAAAGTTAGAGATGAAGAGGATGTTTCAAGGGATTCTGGTGAGGTACAAAGGATTATTGGGAAATACGTTGAAAACTTATATTCAAAAGAAAAATATACAAAAGGGGACAGTTTCCTAGATGTGTATGGCCTTTTTGTGTTTAAATACAAATCATGCCAAAAGGCCTGCACAATCGCAGCTGACCACCTCAGCTTCAGCAGTTGATACAAATAGGAAAATCATGGCAGACACAAAACAAAATGTTTCTCACTTAGATGGCTAGTTTTGGCAACAATCTTCCCCAAATACAGAGAAAATGGGACCAAAGATGCATAAAGTTTTGTCTGCCTGGTGGAAACACTACATCAAGCCATCCCTCAGTTAAGATTCCTTTCAGTGAACTATTCATTTGAGGAGAAAATAAATTCCCACCTCTGTCAAATAAACTGGATAGTAGCATGTAACATCATAGGTGCATTTTAATATAATCATATGAATCCATTTAATACTCTGCAGAATTAACATTGATTCTGTTGCCTCTGTCTCTATTACAAGGCAGAGAAATTGCATCATGTGCATGATTTCTACTGTGTAAAATACCTACTACAGTCAAGAGCTTGTAATAAATGTCTCCTGCAGTGAAAGTATCTTAGGAAAGGCTACCACAAAAAGAGATAGATTCCTAATGTTACTGTCCTCTGTTGACTTCTTTCCAAGTACAATTTTAAATTGGACTCAGTTTTCATGAAGAAGAAGCTGACCCCTTATATAAAATTATTCCAACTCTTCACCAAGAGCACTAAAAAACTTTGATCACTTTTCTCCGGAAACATATTCTCACCTTTTTCTTGACGTCTGCTATTCCTCTCAATGTCGAGGGGTCTGCTTCCTGCTCCTCCTTGATCCGTGATAGGAAGACATCCCATGTTTCTGGTTCCATTCCTGAGTCTTCATCAACATCTTCATAGATTTCTTCTTTCCATTCTAGCACTTGGCCACTTTTGTCTGTTCCTATCCTCTCCTGGGTTTCAGATAAGGTTCCTACTTTCTTGTTTTTCACTAATATTTTGAATTTTAGTGCCTACAAACAAACAGTTGTAGCAAGTCATCACTGTGAACTTGAGAAATAGCCCAATATACAAACAATAAAGAGAAAGTGGAGCTGAGTCTGGGAATTCACCTACAGCAGCAAGGTATGGCAGGAGGACCTCATGTTTTGGAATATTATTCATGCTCATTAAAAACAAGCAACCATGAGTCACTCTGAAAGAAGCCTATTATGATGGGGTTTCCTCTAAGTGATCTTCTTTCATATTTCACAAGTTGCTAAATTTGAGAAAGGTTGGAAAGTGCATTGAAATGTTTGTCGCACTGCTAAAGTTAAAAGGTTACTACTTCCAGCAGTAGAAATGATACTCTCATCCAATATTAAAACAACCAGTGGGATCGGGTATATGAAGATGTCCACCACAAGCCTGTCTGACATCTAATATGGATTGCATTCAAAACTTATAAAGCCTCTTCGGTTGTAACCAACTTGGTATCTGCAGTCCATCAAATCACGGATATGACACACGTGACCACCATCAGTGCAGCTCATTCACATTCACTCTGAATTCAACCCCTTCTGATACCTTTCACAACTATCTCTACCCTTTTCAAAAATTCATTAATATTGGTGCCTGCTATGTATACTACATACAATACTGAAATATGAGTCCTAAGGAGACAATAGTCTTCTTTCCTCCATCCGCCCTACACCTTGATTCTTCCTTTATGATGACCCTTATATTTCTCTGAAATATGCAGTTTACAAAAATGTATTCTGTGCCCACATGCCAAGGGCACCAGGAATGGTGCTTCTTAAAGGGACACATTTGGGGGATGTACTCCACAATTAATAAGTAAAAGTCTTAAATGATGTTTCATGACTCAAGCATCCATTAACTGGATTCAGTCCTCCCTCATCACATTGAATTTGCCCTTTCCAGTCCTGAATCCTGAATGAGGATGCAAAGTTTTAATTTTGCTGTGAATTTCTCATGCTTTTTGGTGGTGGGTAAGGGGATAAAACTTATTTCATTGTGAAAGGTTAAAATCTAGCATGACTCCCCACAGCATGGATATCCTAATTGTATAGAAGTTTGTTGAGATCTATGGATTTGGGGGTTAAAGTTTTAATAAAAGCATTTCAAATCTTAGATTGTAGGGCTGGAATAAGGCTAAGGTGGCAATTTCCCAGGTAATTATCTCTGTCACTGAAGACTGAACACAGCGTGAAAAGGGGGACTTTATCTTTAATTACTCATTGATTCCTCGGAGAGCATGTCCTTACTGTAGTGTGAAGCCAAAACATCAGTGAAAGCTATGAAGTGGAAAGCAAAAGAAAAAAAAATTAAGGCAGAAAAAGAAAAGAAAAGAAAAAAGACATGCTAATAGGAGACAGTATTCAGAGAGAATTGTTTAAAGTTCTCCAGAATTGGATCAGGGCTCTGAGCCGCATCTCTGGGGATTTGTGTGCAGCACTTGGCAACAAGTCTATAGTTTTGCCACAACTGAATATACTTTGTCTTTGAGCATTTTTCAGGGTTAGAAGAGTCATGATTTTCCCACTCATCAATTAATTTTTGTTGTCTGTCTGAGTTCTATCATGTGAGCACAGTCATTAAAAAAAAAAAAAAAGATTCTCACTCACTCAAAATATATAAGGGAAAATATTCAAATACCACAAAAATAATGCTACATTGCCAAAACTGTAGGTACACCGAAATTCAGATATTGACTATTAGAAAATATTACTTGAGGAAAAGAAAACTCATTTATTTGATGGCATTGGGGATTCTGTATCAGCCAAGGAAAACTCGGGGAAGTGGTAAGATCTTTGAATTTGAAAGAGCAGATCACACTGCATCTATGCCTAAAGTAATATCAAAATAGATGTGAGCATTTTAAGGAAAGAAAAAACAAAAACAAAACAAACAAACAAACAAACAAAACAAAGAGATAACAGGTCCCATGTGTTACTGGGGAAACAGGTAACAGTTACTCTGAGATAGACCCATTTGGAAACACTTACTTTGAGATAGACCCATTTGGATAGATCAGTAGGAAGACTTGTGATTACTGAATGAGCAGGAGGAAGAGGACGGAGATAGAAAGGAGCCCTCAGGGCCAACTGAGAAGGGAGGAAACTTGCTACCAGTTTGTTGATATTTTGAGTATGGATTCTGTTTACAACCTGAGCATCTCACCTCTCTCTTAACCTTTAGCTTATAAAATATATCAAATTCCTGAATTTTTATATTAAAATGCCTTCATAGTTTGGACCCATGGATGAAGTGATGAAGTCCATAATAAAAAGATAGATTTTTACATCTATCTCTGCAGGTTTTTTTCCTTTTCCTGCTGCTGTTCTAAAATATCTTGACAAAAGGCACTTAAAGGAGAAAGGATTTATCTCAGCCTACAGGACCATGTGACAGTCCATCACAGCAGGACGGTCATAGCAGCAGGAGCTCAGGAGCTGGTCACACAGCATCCAACTTCAGAAGCAGAGAGCAGTGACTTCATGCACCCTGGTGCTCCACTTGTGCATCAGACAGCCCAGGCTCCATTCACAGCTAACATGAGCCTTCCCACAATAGTTAATACAAGCAAGGCAATCGTCCCAGCAGGAATACCCAGAGTCCAACCCTCCCAGTGACTCTAAATTCTGTTGAGTTGTGATTAACAAAAGCCACCAAATTTTATGAATGTTTCTTTCTTCACCACCAACAACAAAAAGAACATTTCTTGGGCTGTGCATAGCAAAACCAGTTTCTCTATGAAATAATCAAAACTAGGCTCTGTGCTGGTCTCTAACCTAGGTGCAAAGGTGATGGCGGTCTGTTCTTTGTTTTTTCTTATTTTTTTCCCCTTCACTAAGCTTCCCAGGCGAAGCATTACCTCTGGAGAGGGTAGTCTGTCTGGAAACTCATCAAACATGTCCGAGAGCAGGAAGTCTCCAAAGGTACTCTGCAGAATGTTGGCCATCACTTCCTGCTGACCAGGGGAGCAGTGATTCTCTAAGGACAGCACCACTGGGTAATCAGATGTCTAGAATAGAAACCGTTGCTATGGTTACTCAGCAGCACTTCTAAATTGCCCTAATGCAAATCGTCTAAACATTTAATCTCAAAATTTATCTCCAACCTTTATTTTTTATTTATTTATTTTTTTGCAAAATAAGCATGCTTTAAACTGAAAATTACCATAGCATTTGACAGAGTAAAGTCTTATGGAAAGAGGACAGTTCTTGTTTGCCTTGAAAGTATGAGCAAAGCCTGAAACACCTTCCGTGTGAAATTATTTCAATAAGTTATATAAGGTCCATAGGAAAAAATTGCATACACTCATTAGCAAGAAATTGAAGACTAGGCCTGGAGGCTTATAGACTTATAGTCCCAGCTACTCATGAGGCTGAGGGAAGAAAATCCCACATTCAAGGCTAGTCCGTACTAAAGAGTCTAAGGCCAGCCTTGGCAACTGAGACATTGTCTTAAAACAAAAAGTAAACATAGAGCTGGAGATACAACTCATTGATAGCATATTTGCCTAGCATGCAGAAGACCCTGGGTTCAACATTCAGTGTTCAACCCTGCCCCCACACAATCTGTGTGGCTTTATACAACACCATAGAAATGGCTGTAATGTATTTTTATGAGATGAAAACTTGCCTAGAAGACTTTGGGTGTTGAAAGTTCCCCAAAGGTTCAGGAAATATGCTTAGTCACAAAACAATGGTCTCATTACAACACTTTAATACACGTGCTTCACTGCGCTTGGTTTACATTCACACACACACACACACACACACACACACACACACACACACAGACACACACACACACACACACACACACCCTACTCAAGTATTATTCACTGTTTACCATAAATAGGATTTCCTTTAAAATTTCACTTTCAGTTAGGTCATTTGTTTATTTAAAAATGTTATTAATTTTTACTCAGATTTTTGTATCTATAAATTTACCGAATCCGTTTGCTAGTTCTCAGTTGTTTGAAGAATGTTTGGGAATTTTCGTGAGGTTTACATGAATTATCATGTCATCTGAATATAGAGAAACTTTTATTTCTTCCTTCATAATTTTAATGTCCTTTATTGATCTCTTTACTTTTGGTACTTATTGAACGTGTGTACAAACACATGCATGCTTATGCATGTTCTTACCGTGGCACAGGTATGGAAGTCAGAGGACAGCTTGAAGAGTTGGTTTTTCTCCTTCAGCGTGTGTATTCAGGGATCTAACTCAGTTTGTCAGGCTTGGTGGCCAGCACGTTTGCATGCCAAGCCTTCTGACAAACCCATTGCCTTGTTCGTGTCCAATCGTTCCTCCCTGTTGTTTGGAGTCTTAGAAAATTTAGACTTTTACACCCTTGTGAGGACTTTGAATTTTAAGAGTGTGCTTATTGCCTTGTGATATCTAGTTATCCTAAGTGATGGATGTCACTCAACATATAGGAGCATTTGGGGCAAATGGAGCATTGAGTACTGAGAACTTTAGATGTTCCTGAAAAGCAAAACAAAAACCCTGAGTGAACAGGGACAGAGGTCACAGAAAACCAGTCACGCGAGGCCCTGTGAGTCAAGGGAGGAGTTGAGCTTTGGTTCTGATAATCTTTGCAAGTGGGCATGATGTGGCCAGCTGCAAATCATTCTGATGTACGTGATAGATGAGGAATAAATACAAAGCTCTGACTTCTGGTTCATATTTTACAGATTAGGTGATGTAGTCACAGGGAACACTGAGTTTACTGAACCTCTACATTTCCTTTTTGTGTACATTTTATGTAATTACTGAGGAAATGTTAGTTAAAGCTCTTTGACTGTACAACAGTTACAGCTTGAAAGAAATCAGCTATGTTAAATTTTCAAAACAGACTATCCGAAGCAATTAGCAAGCTTAGAAAAATAGAGCCAAGTAATATGCAAAATTCCCTTAAAAAAAATCTCACAAGAGATTACTAAAAATCAGCCCCAAATCAGATTAGATTTGTAAAGTGAACTTAGTTCTACTAAGTGTAGATATTCCCATCTGTAAGTAATGGATTAGTCCATTTAAATCCTAAAGTATCCCTCAGAACCCGATATGTGTTATCACTATTGTAGCAAAAATAATGTCCGTGATTGAGGTGCTGCATTGTTGCCACATTGTATTTTATTTTTGTCTTAAAGGTAAAATATTTTTAAAAGGCTCATGGTTCCTAAATCAGTATATCAAGCTTTGGGTTAATAACATATAAGAGAAATAAATACATTTTTAGCGTAATACAACACACACACACACACACACACACACATGACAACACAAAAAGTCCCATGAACACTCACTACCTTTCACTTTGATAAACCTACCTTTAGCTACTAAATATTACATGGATTCTAATACCTATCATAGCTTACAAGTTAAAATGTCACAGATTTCAAGTAAGGCCTTGCTGTATAGCATTTGGGAGCAGTAAACTCTTTAAATGCCTGCATCGAAGATGCACACATACCACGAAGGCGTACTTATTTATTGCTTGGACCACAGTTTTGAAGAGAAGCTTGCTGGTGAATGTGTAACCGTGGTACACAATGGGTTCATTTTGGGATCCATCCCAGCAGTCAATTTCCAGACAGCGGCAGCCTTTCACAAGGGCACTAGCAAAAGGGAGGCAAAATAGTGTCATATCTAGACCATGAACCATGAGTAGAATAAGATCAAAATGTTCAGACTTTTAAAATAAATGGATAAGCCAATCTATGATAGAGAGAAGTTTTGGATCCTAGGAACTTGCAGCCTTATGAAATATAACACTCTCTTTGCGTCTGTGGTACAAATGGTCTCTGCTCCTCCCTAGTCATACAGGTTACTCTTCATTGCTGATATCACAAAGCTAGTGTGTACTGGGATGGGGAGGGGCAGCTGCCTCTAGTTATAGCTTTGAAGCCTTGACAGTATTGCTAATGGTGATGGAGACCCCTGTTGACTTTGTTATAGTTGTAATGGGATAACAAACAGCCTTCTGGAAATTCAAAGATACTTTAGCAATGTTGTACCTTATTCTTTTCATCACACCAAGGTTTGGGAGGTGAAAAACACTGTGAGAAGCAGAATAGGGGAAGAGAAATCATGGCCACAGCCAGAGAAAGATTGAACTTGACACAGCCAGAGAAAGATTGAACTTGACAACAGCTGTGCTTGCCCTGCTCACAGCACCTCATGCAAGGACAGCTTCAATCCTAGTGCAACTGTATAGGCCGGGAAGCCTGCATCTACACACACCAGGAAGCCTGCAGCCACACACACCAGGAAGCCTGCAGCTACACACACCAGGAAGCCTGCATACCTGCTCATCTACGTTGCTTTGACACACACAATCTCTTTGGAGTAAATGTTGAGTGAATGCACCAATTTCGCAGCTTTCTCCAAACTGAGGAAAATATATTCCCACTTCTGTTCAAGTCTAAAACTGATTTGATTTTCCATCTATCAAATAAATCGGTTTCTTGATCTACAAATAAATTGTATCTTGGGTTTTGAAGTCAGTTGTACCCACTGGGTCTAAATGGATTTTCAATGTTCTTACTCAAAGAGAGACTGACATTTTAATAAACATATACCTTTATTTAAACGGTGGCAACCGGAGAAGATTGCATTGCGTTTTTTCACTGACTTGATAACAGTGAATGTGCACAAACAAAGCTGTTGCTACAGACTTTGGGGACATCTTTGGGCAGTCATTTCATGTCAGTGGGAAATGGGTTTGACTTGTATCAGAGTTTACTACATTTTCTCGATTTAATTATAAACATTGTTTTACCGGGCTCAGGCTACAGTTCAGGGGCAGGGTGCTTTGCTAAGATAAACAAAGCCTTAGCTCAATCCTTGGGATTACAAACAGGAAGTCTAGTGAGTTATTCAAATGTGCCTAATAGAAATAAGAAGCTTTACATTTCACATGTATACACAGTTGCTTTGAACTAAATACACTTTCCTCCTTTTGTTTTCCTATGTCCATGTCATGACTGGGATCTACCATGCCAACACAAAGGCCAGTGCCACTGACACAGGGCACAGAGATGGTCTACTGCCATTGGCTAGTCTCCCAGTGTCCACTGTTCATTGTGCCCTGATTTCCACGAGACTGAGAAGCTACACACTCACACAAACTGTCTGATACAGAACCAACTATTCATCAGTGTTTTGTGTTCGTGTGAGAAAAGAGCAGGAGCTCTGGTGCCTAAGAAGAAAAGGAAAGCAGACACAACTAAAGTACATCCTTGAAAGAGACAGCGCTGTACAAAGCCAGGCTGAGTTGAAGTACCAGAGTGCTAGGAGACACTCATTTGAGAACGAGTTGAAGCAGTTCTCTTGTCTAAGCATGAAACTTCTCTCTCTTCAGAGAAAGGGCTGAAGGCCAGAAGTATGTTATGTCATCTGTTTTCCCTAGGTGACTAATTCTTGGGTAGAGGTGTATTGAGTCTCACAAGATGCCTAGCAATGCCCAGAAAGGGTTTTGGTGGCCACAAGTGGACATGGCAATATGATTTAAGTTGGCACTATAGAGGCACATAGAGGAATGTTCATAAATGTTCTACCATGCACAGCATGGACCCCTACCACCAAAAAGCATTTGATTCAAACATGAGAATGTGAGAAAGGCTGGCCCCACATTGTTATAGCATGGAGGTAGGACCATGGTTCCAGCATAACAAGCCTGTATCAATCAGCAGTCTTCCCAAGAGCATACCAGGTGATCATATGAGAAGATATACCTTCCAGGACACACACTTCTCCGGGAACCATCCTAGTCCCTCTCTGAGGAGCTAATCTGAGGATTATTTGAGAGTACAGTAAGGAAAGACTTAGAGACTTAGAGACTGTGATAACACATCAGTAGGCTGCACTCAGTTAAATGATAATATTGTGTGTTTCTTGGGGCTTCAAAGAAAAGAGAAAGGGTGGGTTTTCTGTGTCTTGGAAGCATCACCAATACAAACTAGAATATTTGTTGGGGGCCATGGGGGGGCTGTAAGGGCCATGGGGACTGTAAGGGCCATGGGGACTGTAAGGGCCATGAGGATTGTAAGGGTCATGGGGACTGTAAGGGCCATGGGGACTGTAAGGGCCATGGGGACTGTAAGGGCCATGGGGACTGTAAGGGCCATGGGGACTGTAAGGGTCATGGGGACTGTAATTTTGCAGTGCATATCTCATTACCCAGATGTGTAATAATGTACCATAACGTAAAACTGCAGAACTGTGGTCCATTTTTTCCTGTTTTAAAGGGACATCTCTGTAGGGCTCCAAGAAAGGAATTGCTTAACCACCATTAATTCCTGCAGAGACAGCTAAGGTGCTAATTTTAGGATCCTTAAACTGGGGTGAGTTTGTAGAATTATAAATGAACACATTTCTTGGCTTTAAAGCTTTTTTTTTTTTACAAGTTCTTGGATTTTTGAGTTAGAAAAGATGGAGCCTTTACTTGCACTGTTTTTGCCCATATAAGGATGCTTTCTTTGCCCTCCATTTAGTATTTATCAAGCCAGACTGTGCTGTGCTTTCTAGAGAATCTCTGTTCTCTAGAGTTCTGCTGCACGGTGAACTCAGACTCTGTGCCAGCATGAAGAACCTAAAACTTGGTATGGACAGAAACCTTTAACAAAGATTTTTGATAATAATGATTCCTGTTGATCCTTTCGGCTGTCTCAATGTGAATCATCCTTTGCAAAAACTGCACATCCAGAACTTTGATCCTTACCAAAAAGGTTTAAGTGGGTTGTGGCTTTCTGGGGCCAGACATGTGATCTGTTGTCCCCTCCCATTTGACTCTGGTTCTTCTTTTGAAAAAGAAGGGAGATAATTTCTCATTCACTAAGGAACCATTTTATTTCTCAGCAGCCATGTTATGTTCACTATAAATCTTTTTTAAGATTTCTTTATTTCATCTATATGAGTACATGGTAGCTGTCCCCAGACATGGGCATTGGATCACATTACAGATGGTTGTGAGCCATCATATGGTTGCTGGGAATTGAACTCAGGACCTCAGGAAGAGCAGTCAGTGCTCCCAACCGCTGAGCCATCTCTTAAGCCCTTCACTATAAATCTTATAGCAGATCCTGTTCTCCCTTCGTTTCCACTGCTAGAAGTCCTTTGAGTGGATTGCTGCATGCATTCTAGCATGTGAACAAGACTTTGTGGCACAAAACTCCTACTTTTAACTTTATTTCACCATTAATCATTAAAATCACCCTTAGATACTGCCTAAAAAACAAGATATAAATTATTGTGCTTTTTATTTAGGGAAAGTTAGTATTTATTGAGGGAATGGTATTTTTTATTTATAATTGAATTTTAATGGAAATTCAAAGGTCCGGATTGTAGCTTAGTGGTGCATTTGCTTACCTTGCACACAGGAGACCCTACATCCTATCACTCTGATTCTAAAACACTGTTTTCATCATTCTCTGAAAGCCAAGTGAGAAGGACACACTAAGATCCATCATCCACAGGTGTCTGAAGGAACAGGAGAGGGCCTACAAAGTGACTCTTTTTTCAGTGGGTTGGGACAGTTCTTGCATTCCACAATAATTTTCTGTATGTGTGGATACATGTACTTTGAACTTGTCTGTTTAAACAATTGGAATAGCATCAAAATGTTAACCATAGGATATAATTAGGACAATCTACCAATTTTCTACAATGATAAGATTTTCGAATTTCTGTGTTTACTTAGATTTTAACTTGGACATACATTGACACTTGTTTATAATTTTACTGTAGGATTTTATCCTCCCTACCTATGGTAGTTTCCTTAAACAATACAATCCATTCTCATCACTTTAAATATTGCCTGTATACTACATTTTTTCCCAACCCGATGCTGCCTACTTGACAAAGGCCTTAGAGAACAGGTTGGTTTCACAAACTCAGCAAGGGAGCTTGGAGCTCTTGATTTTACCTCATACTGCACACTAAGCCTTTGGTATAAACATCTACATTCAATCAACTGTTTCCCTACATACTTGTTTATTGGGCCAATCAAGTCATACGGCTTTCCACATCACCTGTCGAGCCTTCTCGGTTCTGCCTCCTCAAAGCAGCTTGTCATTGTCTTGGCTGCTGGCCCTGACCTGCTCATCCACAGTCATCACCACCCAGACTGCTGCTGTATCCTCCCTGCTTCTAGAATGTCAAACTATGACAATGTCTCAAGGAAAATCTGTCTGGTGACCTTTACAACATGACCCTCCCATCCTCAA
The DNA here is from genome assembly GCA_902729485.2 of Mus minutoides. Lineage (NCBI taxonomy): Eukaryota > Metazoa > Chordata > Mammalia > Rodentia > Muridae > Mus > Mus minutoides. The sequence goes on from LR749521.1 coordinate 377,566, forward strand.
GCCCAGCCCCCTTTTTTACTGTACTCTTATATCCAGGCATTTTTGCTATTTTCTAAGATTTGAACATTCTTTTTTTCCTTTTATTAGATATTTTCTTTATTTACATTTCAAATTTTATCCCCTTTCCTCATTTCCCCTCCAAAAACTTCCCCATCCCATCCCTCCTCCCCCTGCCCGCTAACCCACCCACTCCTGCTTCCTTGTCCTGGCATTCGCCTACACTAGGGCATCAAGCCTTCACAGGACCAAGGGCGTCTCCTCTCATTGATGTCCCACAAGGCTATCCTCTGCTACATATGCGGCTGGAACCTCGAGTCCCTTCATGTGTACTCTTTGGTTGGTGATTTAGTCCCTGGGAGTTCTGGGGGTACTGGTTGGTTCCTGTTGTTCCTCTTATTCCAAGAACTTGCCATTTTTGCATTAGATCTTTCCACTGTTCCCTCTCTACCCTCAGCCAGGTTGGTTGAAGAAACTTTTCTGACAATGTGAAGGTGACGCCCTCATGCCCATATCACATTCTCTTATGTTGTTTGTCTCATCTTTCTCAACCTCTTCAGCCCCAGTAATATTCATTTACCTTTTTCATCTGCCGATTCCCATGAATTTGTATGAGGTGTCTAAACATTCATTCCCCGATAAATCCCTGCTCACTAAGCTAGACCCAGTTTTAATAGCAGGCTGTCTTGTAGGATGAAAAGGTGAAGATATGGCACAGACTGCTTTAATCCATATAAATGAAACATGCTGATCAATAAAAATCTACCCAGAACACCAAACCACACAACTTAGTATATGTATGAAGTAGTTTTTCTTAAGAGCACCATGCCCTGGTGTCTAGTAATTGATACTAACCACCTTTGTTAGAATCTAGTGTATTGCAAATAAGCATTTGAAGGTTATATTTTCCTATAAGAAATGTGCAAATTGTTTGAGAAGTTTCAGATGGTGTAGATCCATGGAGAGGAAGTCAGCAGGAAGGAGCAGGGGGAAGCCTATGGTGCTAGTAGGCATACACGGTTTGTAACACTGCTGTTTCACGAAGGAACCATCAATGTAGTGGCAAACTGCATCTCCTACTCCCTCTAACTTCTGTTCTCATGTGCAATCTCCTTGTCACTCAGCACTCTGACAAGGGCTTTAAATGTAGAAGTTTTAAAAATCAATAGTTATTTTGTGATGGCACATACAGGTGGGATACACTGAATAAGCAGAGGCAAGAGGACCATGGCTCCAAGAGCATCCCAAACTATACATCTAAAGGCTTCAAGGATGCCACAAAGGCTAAGAGCACATGCTGTTTTTGCCAGAGACCTGAGTTTGATTTCTAGTTCTTACATCCAGTGGCTCACAATCACCTATAACTCCAACTCCATGGAGATTCTACAACCTCTTCTAATTTCTGTGAGCACCTACACACTTAAGCACATAACCATACAAATGCATACACACAAACTTAATTTAAAGTGAAAAATATTAGGGTGGACCTAGGCGCCTTATACATATGTTACAGCTGTGCAGTTTGGTCCCCATGTTGGATCCCTAAGAGCAGGAACAAGCATGACTGTCTCTGACTCTGTTGCCTGCCTTTGGATCCCTTCCCCTAACTGGGATGCCTTATCTAGCCTCAACAGAAGATTCACCTAATCCTACTGCATCTTGATATGCCAAAGCAGGTTGATATCCATGAGAGGTCTCTCCTTTTCTGAAGAGACAGGGAGGAGGGGGATAAGAAGAGGGGAGGGGTGAGGGAGGGACTGGGAAGAAAGGAGGGAGGGGAATTTTCAAAAGGGATGTAAAGTAAATAAATTAATGAAAAATTTAAAAATAAAATTAAAATTAAAAAAAGAATCAAAATAAATACCTTACATATCCCCAAATGTCACTCGGTCCCAATATTTGATCAGATATCAAATATGTGTTGTGAGATGATGAAATAAAATAATCATTTAACGGATGATTCATATCTTGGTACACNGAATTTTCAAAAGGGATGTAAAGTAAATAAATTAATGAAAAATTTAAAAATAAAATTAAAATTAAAAAAAGAATCAAAATAAATACCTTACATATCCCCAAATGTCACTCGGTCCCAATATTTGATCAGATATCAAATATGTGTTGTGAGATGATGAAATAAAATAATCATTTAACGGATGATTCATATCTTGGTACACAGTTTTACAACTCTCCTTAAACAGTAGACATTCTGATGAAAACATGTATCTTGCAAAACCTTCAATTGACATCTGCCGCTCATTCTTTACTATAAAAAAAAAATTAAGAAGGATGCAAATATACCATCAATAAATTACAACTTTTATATCTCATTTCTAAACCTAGTAGTAGAACATATTTATAGCATAGAAATGTAGGATTAATATTAATCTCTCTCTAAATCCTCTTGGGAAATAAATTCTTTTTATCTGTGCATGTGCCTGCATCTGGTTGTCTATACATATACCATATTTATGCAGATGCCTGCAAAGGCTGAAAGAGGGCACTGAATCATCTGTAACTGGAGTTACAGATGATTGTGAGCCATCATATAGGTGCTGGGAATCCAACTCAGATCCTTCGAAAGAGCAGCAAGTGCTCCTAACCACTGAGCCATATCTCCAGCTTTGAGAAACAGATTTTCCTAGCTCATTTAGTTTGACCATATTACCAGACAAGCATGCATTATTTTATTACCTTTGATTTTGTTTGACTTTACACATATACATGAGTATGTCTGTTATAGAGGGATGAGCTTCTCTGTGTGGATAAGACTCCATGAGCAGAGCCTTGTGATACCGGAACCAGTCCCCCACTAACTCTGGACATCACCCCAACCCAGCTCATGGAGATAAAAAGCTCTGATTAGCTTTCTTTTTGTACTTTATATGGAATGATTTACATAGTGTATTTTTATTTTTTTTAAGATTTTTAAATTTTTAATTTATGTGCATGTGCACACATCAAAATGTATGTGCACATGAGTACACATATATGCTTTTTAGAGATTTTATTTTATTCGTGTGTGAGTGTGTGTGTGTGTGTGTTTTGTGGGGTTTGGGGTGTGCACACACGCATGCACAGGTGCTCATGTGTGCATGCCTGCATATATAGAGATGTCTGTGAAACCAAAAGAGGGTATCAGATCCCTATAGCTGGACTTTCGGGCAATGTGGGCACTAAGACCTTAACTCTGGTTCTCAACAAGAGCAGCAACTCTAAGCCACTGAGCCGTCTCTGCAGCTCTGTGTGTGTGTGCGTGTGTGTGTGTGTGTGTGTGTGTGTGTGTGTGNTGTGTGTGAGTGTGTGTGTGTGTGTGTTTTAAGGCCTGCTTTTCTTTGCTCTCTTTGTGAGGTTTATTCCTGTGCCTGTATCCAGTGGCATGTGGCTCATTCCCTCAGTTTCCTATAGAGATTCATCGATGAGTGTACTACACCTCACTTGTGCATTCATTCCCCTTCATGAGCATGTGATGTCATATGAGAAGCTGCCACAAACAGGACTGAGGTACACAACCAATACACATCCTGAGAAGTGGAGTGAGCATGCATTTCTGCTCCATGCAGGACAGACTACAATCACCTACTGCTAATGATCTCTGAACGTTTGACCCACTTAATGTGCACCAAAAGTATTGATGTGTGCTCTGAATCTGGAAAGTCTGTGTCTGAATTTGTTTACCATGTGACCTGGAGGATGCTAGTTAATCTCTCCCAATGCATGAAAGGTGGTTACCAGAAAGCTCACCCCATGTGCAGAGCTTTTAGCTCTGTAAATGTCCAGTGCTGTTATTGCTATTGACTTGTTCAGCTCAAAAATAAAGTAGAAAAACATATTTATTTTAGGCTAAAGTTGGGCCTTTCATTTTAGAGTGTTTGACTAGTCTCTGGTCTTTTTACTTTAGACTAGAGTCTAGTCCTTAGAAGCCAGGTCAATATCTAGGAATTAGTCCTTCAGAAGACAAATGTGGTATGCATAATATTAATATTAGCTGTGTTACAAAAAGAGAATAAACGGGGAAAGAAGCAATAGAAGCTCAAATGTAAGTAAAGTGCCATGTAGCCATTAAAACTGATGCATCATGAAAATATAGTGATATAACTAAAAATAATTCTACAGTGACATATAAATAAATATAGTGATAAAAATGTAGTGATATACGTAAGTCATGCAATGTGGATGGCATTGAGTGGAAGTGAAAAGACAGCTTTCAAAACACTGTCACTGAGAGAAAAGCAAACTAAAACAAGTCCTGCTCTTCCTATTTTAGCCAAAAAAATAAAATCTGGAAGAAAACACCTAAAATTTTACACGCATTCCAACTGTTTCTAAGCCACATGAATGGCAATATTTCAGACCAAAAGCACCACACCACGGAACGGTAATAGTTTGCACTAATTTATTCATTGGATTTGTCTTGCAGTCCTTTTGAACTCTTGAATAATTAAATAAATGCATTTAATAATGAATGGAAAACAAGGGACTGGGGAGATGGCTTGTTTGGTAGTGTTTGCTGTTCCCACATCAAGACCTGAGGTCAAACTCCAGCACTCATGTTAGAAATAAAAAGGCATGCCTTTAATCCCAGCACTGTGGAGGCAAAGGCTGGAATTGTCAGAAGCCTGGCCAAGCTAGTGACTTCCAGATTCTGTGAGAGAACCTATCTCAGATAATAAGGGGGCGAAAAAAATGGCAAGGCACCCAACATCAACCTCTGTATGAATATGTACATACATGAGCACATGCAGTAAAAACATACAGTAGAAATCAAAATCACTTCGTGCCGCTTAAAACCTCTAAATGGAGAGCTCACAAGATGGCTCAGTAGGCAAAAGTACTTGACAGGCAAGCTTGGGTTTCATCCCTGAAACCCACCGTAAAGGAGAGAAGAGAATAGTTATTTTGATTAGTCAATAGACTTGCCAAACCCACACTTAAACCTGTAGAGCCTTCATTCTAACCTCACACTCTAGAGCTTCTATATCTTTTCATAATTATGCAAATATGTAAGTACATTAATATTATAACATTGATAAAAATACACTGGAATTTAAAAAATAAAGGAAAGAAGAGAACCAATACCTTAAAGCTGTCTTCCTCCACATACATGCTCACATACACACACAAAAATAAAATATTCTACAAACACTTTCTAAAACTATCAGATTGTGATGAAAATTAATCTCTGTGGATTTTGAAAGGCTAATGTGGAACATGTGAGATGAAATCGGGGAGTTGAGCAGTTTGAGGACTGTAAAATCATACACTACATTAGCTGAGTCTAAACTGATCAGTGATTAAACTGTTAATGTAGAATTCTTGACTGCATATGACATCATCTACAATGGGTAAGAATTCAGAAGTTGAAAGGAGAGCTACAGCAAAGCCCAAATTAAATAGAAATACAGCCCCTCAAAGTCGATTGCTACCCTTTTGTATATGTAATTTACCACCCAGAGATAACAGGGCCAGTGTGACTCTTTTATAATGTTCACTAAGTCAATGCTACCGAAAGTACTCATCTGCAAATGGCTGTTTCTAACCGACAGCAGCATAAAGGGTTTCAGCCAGACCATCCATCAACTCACAACATCCTTAGAGAAAGCTCGCTATTAGAAAAAGACTAAAAGGTCAGCCGAACTTTCCAGCTCTTGCTGGTGACAGAGCTGTTAGCAGCTTTGCCTACTGATGCAAGTTCTGTATGTTTTTACAAAGGCAGCAAAGGTCAACAGTGCTCAGGCCAACCTGGGGCTACTGAGGTCCTTCATCATTTCAGCACTGCATGCACCATCCTCCCAATATGCATAATGTTATCCTGAAGCTCCAGCCCGAACTCTAGCCTACATGGTCCTCCATGATTTGCCTCTGCCTGTCTGTGAAACTCCCCTCCCCCCTCATGCCTCAAGTTCTAACCACCCTCATCTGAGTAGATTCTCCTTGAAGTAAGATGATAATTAACACAGAGACTCTCAACCAGTCAGCATGCAGAGAATAAGAGCTTGTGGCATTGCCCAATCCTAAATAGAATCTACACATTGCACTGATCCCCGGAAGGCTCAGGGATCTTTGGGAAAGAAGGGATGGAAAGATTATCAGAGCCAGGAGTGGTAGTTGACATCAAGAAAAGACCTTTTTTTGTTTGTTTTTCAGGCACAAGCTATATATTTATGAGCTCATGCCATTCAGTAAGCTCACTGCCACAAACTCCCATTTCTCTGACCACACACACACACACACACACACACACACACACATTGTGATAAACTGCCCTGCCACATGTGTAGAGCAACAGGTCCAATCATGGGCAGAGACATCTAGAAACATGGGTCAACACCAAGGTCTTGTTATAAGCTGTACATATCAGGTGGGGGTACGGTGATGGAAAGCCAGCATATATGTACACAACAGTGGTGATCAAGGGGCAGACCATGATTTTGTACATGTATTTTCATGTAATTCTCACATACCCATTTCATAGATTCATACTTTTTTATTTAAACATATTTAGCAAAATGCATAAGATGGCAGAGCGCCTATAATGGTTTTGTCTTATTGTCTTATTTCCATTTTTGTCTTCATTATACCCATCTCTCCTCTCTCTATCTCTCCCTCTCTCTCTCTCTCTCTCTCTCTCTCTCACACACACACACACACACACACACGCACACTATTAATGTATATATACTACTTTAGAGTGTGTGTGCACATATGTATGTGCCTGTACATGCATGTGCACATGTCTATTCGAATGTGCATGTGCATACATGTCTGTGCACATGTGTATGTATGTGTGTATGTGTCTATGCACTCGTGGCACAAATGTGGAAGCCCAAGAACATCTTACAGAAATAGTTCATTCTGTCCTTCCACCATGTGGGTTCCAGGGAGCAAATAGAAGTCACAGGCTTGGCAGCCAGTACTTAACAGCTGAGCCATCTCAATGGCCCTTCAAGATACTTTTCTTTATAGGCACAGGTAATAGGACTGTCATCTTGCTTTCACAGTCAAGGATCTGAACACTTCAGAAGTTCAGTTAAAAGAAGAGATGTAGCCAAGTGAGTAGAGATGGCACCATTGCTGCACATTATAGATTCAGAAAAAATATGTGTATACATTCTATGAAATACAAAAACAACATTTATACTCCCTAGAAGCTCATCCACACCAAAATTTTAATTTGATGGTCATAATTTACAAGAGCTCTTTCCAAATGAATATATATATATATATATATATATATATATATATATATATATATATATATATATATGTTTTGACAGGTTTTAACTGTAAGCAGCTTACCTTCTTCAATGGGCTCATACTTATTGATGATCTCTGCTGAATCAGAGTGATCGATCTCCATTTCATACTGCTCTTGGGTTAGAAACTCCATCAGACTGTTCTCAGAAAGAATTTTCCGATTTTCAGTATACGTGTTGAAAATCTCAGTAATTTCTTCTCTATGTACAAAACACCGGTAAATGGCTCTAAACTCTTCAATGGTGATTCTTCCTTGCTTCTGTCTGTCATTTTCCTACTAAAAAAAAATGACGGGTGGGATCACACTGGAAGAATGGAGAACACAAAGGAGACGTCACAGTGTTTGTATGTAAGATGGTGATTCAGACAAGTTAAACTCATGCTGCGTCCATCCTGAAGATAAAATGTGTTAACCTGTTGGGGGGGTGATACCAAAGTCAGGAAAGGTAAATCAGAGATCAAGGTCAAAGGTCAACACAGAGAACATATAGGGAAGGCTGTGGAGGAAGAGAAAGATTGTAAACTGCTTTTCAGTTATTATCATGTGGTCCATTCCACTTCAGTTCCCTCCTCAGGCCAGGCCAGGCCAGGCCATGATCATGTGTTCACAATTCATAGCCTGGATTATAAATGACAGACATTCAGTATCACGGTGGACTGTGGAGGCTGCAATCATTAAGAAACACCTTGAAAAGAAGTCTCAGAAATTATTATAGGGTTCAATATAGAAACAAACCAGATAGATTCTACCAGAAAAGACTAGCTTCATCTGGCAGTTGTGAGAAATGTATATTTAAACCCTGTAAGATAAAAGGTTAAGTGTGGAGAGCCTTTTGGGGTGTCCCTTGGCAGGAATCTGACATTGGAGCATGACAAAGAAGTAAGTCCAGGCAGGGACTTGACATTGGCCAAGGACAAGGAAGTAAGATTCTGATTTTACTGTAAAACAAAGAAGTAGGCTCAGATATCTTGATCAACGAATTTATTTCTTGCATTCTTGTTATTTTAAAGAGTATTTCACTGAGGGTACTCAGAGTCTTCTCATTCACATAAAAGCTTTAGATTTACCAATAGTTTCCAAATCATTTAAATACATAAATATTTTAGTACATTTATCTGTGTGCATATCCAGGCATGTACATACCATTGCATACATGTGGGGATCAAAAGAGAACCCTGAAGAGTAGGTTCTTTTTCTCTACCTTATGGGTCCTGTAGATTAAACTCAGATGATCGGTCTTGGTCTCAAGCTCAACGAGCCACCTCACAGCCATCTAACGACAGACAGACCCATAACAAGGAGAGAAAAGTAAAGTCCCAAGCAGCTAACTGGTGGGTTGAGCATCTCACGCATACTGTTCTCAGACAGAGTGGATGTAAATCTTGTCCCATTGGATCACCAGCAAGTGAGGGACAGAAAGGACTCCTCCGTTGTCTTCTCGGGAATTTAAGAGGAGAGAATATTTGCTCTGTTGAAGAAGGATCAACAAGGTCAGAATCCATAAGCAGGTGAACTAAGCACAATGACCTTGTTGAATGTGGGTCAAGTTTGTGGGTTTGTGAGTACAAGTACCTCTCCCCAGGTCCTGACTTCCAGCCAATCCCATACTGCTACCAGTGACTCATCAAAAAATATTTGGTATTCTCCTAGTCAAAAACGTTAATGATTGTCCATTGCCTACAAAAGAAAAGTTAAATTCTTTAAAATGTCCACCATCAAGCCAGGTGTGTTGGCTCATCCCTATAATCTTAGCATTTGGGAGGTAGAGACAGGCAGATCCAGAGTTCAAGTTCATCCTCAGTTGCACAAGGAGCCTGAGGCTTGCCTGGGCCACATGAAACTGTTGAAAAGTAGGAGTAGAGAAGGGAAGGAGTCAATGAAAGCTTAAAAATCCAGGGGAGAGGGGAGAGGGGAGAGGGGAGGAAAGTGTCCAGAGGAGATGGGGAGGGAGATCAGGGGAGGGAAAGACAGGAGGATAAATAAAGGCAAGGAAAGGAAAGGAAGAGAAAAGCAGAGACAAGAAAGAAACTTGCCTCCCTCTGTCCCCAAGCAGTTTTTCTCCGCGGCCCCTCCATGGGCAGATTGTACTCCAGCCATGTTTGATTCCTGTCTATTCACCAAGCTCTCCTGCTGCACTGTGTGCACACTGATTCTCATTCTTCACTCTTTCAGGTCTTCTAGAGTCTTTCAGGTTCTCTGGGACATTCATCTCAGCCTACTCAAGAGTAACTTCAGTATTCCTTTCTCTCCAGAGAAAGTGCCGTCCTCCTTTGCCACAGTGAATACTTCCTAAGAGAGCTATGGGTTTATCAAGGGTTGCTAATTGCCTAGAGACTATAAAGTCTATGAAGACCTAAGTCCTGTAATAACAAATTCTTTAAATTCAAAAGAATATAATTTCATACTTGACTAACAAGCAGATGTATGATCGAAGACTAGGTATGCGTATTGAAGTCTCATGTAATACTGCTTATAAAATATTATAATGCTATAAATTAAAGACCATTAAAAGTCAAAGCAATAAATCTTTTTGTAAAAGTATAATAAAAAATGTTTAATAAATTTTTGCTCAAGCCATGACTCAATAATTCATCTTGTAGAGAGAACTTTGGAGCATATTGCCAAGATCATAAACTTAAATATTTTTTACCTAAATTTGTAATAAAAAGTCACCTTGTAAGACAATAAATTTATGCCATAATCTATGTCAGCTCTTTAGGAAATCAATACATTTTGAGTAATTCCTAGCGCAACTTCATTCACTCCTTACAAAGTGCACAGTTTGTACATGGACAAGTCATAAATGTCTTATTTATAACTACAACAATCCTGTGGGATTAATATCCCCCATTTCACAGACTAGGAAATTTGCTTAGGAGATTTATGATTCACAAAAACAGTAGCTAAGCCTAACATCTCTATACTTTGAGGCACTGCCAGATTTTACTCACCCAAGTCAGCATTGTTTTATTAGATTTACTTCAACAGAAAGTGGACTCAATGAAGAAAGAAAAATTTACCAAGTGAAGTTAAATGAGAGTGGTTGCTCTGGACTGAAGAGATGGTTCAATAGACAAATCATTTGTCAGGCAAGTACAAGGACTGGAATTCAGACGGCCAGCACCCACTCAGAAAGCTGGGAGGGTGTGACCAGCTACCTGTAATCCCAGCTCTCAGAAAGCAATGACACAGGGTTCCTCCAAGCAGGCTGCTTAGTCAACCTAGTAGAATCTGAAATCTCAGGGTCAGTGGAAGGATGCTGCCTTGGTAAATAAACTAGTAAACAATCAAGAGGATACCACTGTCAACCTCAGACTCTACACATATGTGCACACATGCAAACATGCACACACACACACACACACACACACACACACATGTTCTCGCATACATGCATATGCCAAAAAAGACTTGAGTGCTCAAGATGATTAATCTGAAGACACACACAAAAATTCAGCCAGACAATACACATTCCTTAAGTTTTTATTTAATCAATCTTTTTAGCTTACCTAAGACAATAAAGTATCAGAAAGCTGAGAACTGCCTTCATAGGTAAGTTTACCACAGTCACCACTATTGTTTCCAAAGTTCTGAGGGTCATGGGGTCATTGTTTAAAGCTGTTTTTTCTTAACTGTTTTCTAAGCATATTTTGGCTCTAATTTTTTAAAGTTTTACATTTATATATTACACAGGTGGTTATGTACCACAGCATATATGGAGGCCAGAAGATAACTTTGGAAAGTCAGTTCTCTGCTCCCACAACGAGGGTTCCAGAAAGAAAGTGCCATCACCCAGTGTACCATTCCCACTGGCCCTTCTGCCCTTGAATTTTATAAGCACTGTTGTCATAGGAACACCAAAACGATTTCCCCTAAGAAAATAACCATTGGGCCTACCCACGACTGAACAGTAAAATTTCCCATTGCTGACTCATTTGCATTTTCCGGTAACTGTTGACCATACTGTAAAGTACTTTCAATGTGGTGGGTGCTTTCTTCGACCCTGGTTCAGATCATCTGTGTCTGAGAGAGGCTCCAAAGCAATATGAGGTTGTATAGATAATGACTACAACCGTTCACATTTGATGTGCTTTTTAAAATAAATTGCTGTCTCCACATTTATTGCAAGTAGAGTCTGTTAAATCAGGAAGAACATGACTTTCTCCCTCTTAGAAGAAAACCCTAGCTGTAAAAAGTCTTGTTGGGGGTGAGGAGTAGGGGGACCATTTGAGTTCAGATGTGAATTTACACATAAGCTAATTTCTCATCTCCAAAAATATTATTTGAAGGCTCAACAACCCTAAGTATCTAGATTGGCCAATCTAAGGGTTTTTTGGCTTTTGGTTTTGGAGGTTTGTTTGTTTGTTTGTTTGTTTGTTTGTTTTGTCTAGTTCTCAAAAAGAAAGCTGTCAACTCTCTAGGACAAAGTTCAACTGAAACCCTTGTCTTCTTGCTTTATCCATTGCCATACCCTCTGACACATAGTGAGATTGTCAAATCAGAATCCTTCATGCTAGCTCTTTAAACAAAGAAATCTCAATAGCGTTTCTCCCTTGAAATAAGTATATTTCTCCAAGTTGCTCATTCTTTATTTTTTATATTTATAATATAATGTATTCTACACCATTTAGTCACAGAGAGCAACAGGCCCCGACTCAAGGCTTCTGGGTCATGTACCTGGCCTTGTTTAATTCTTCTTCATGGTTGATCTTGATTTCTATTTCAACTTTTCCCCAGACAGAGCCAGAACCTCCAAATTCTCCAAAGGCACCAAACTGAGCATCATCATTAGAGAGCAGGATACTGACTATTTCATCTGATGTGTGTGTTCCCAGGTTAAGCGGAGGAAAGCTGAGTCTTTGCCTTAGGGCCTGGTCACCTCTGGAAACCACTGGGCCACTCTAGGGCCTGGACCACCATCGAAGCATAAAGTGTTCCTTTCCCATAGTTTGTACTCCTCATTGATTACCTACTCTTTCACCTCGTCCTCAAACGATGATTCCTTGTCAGCCATAGCATAGATCAGATAAACCCAGAGGGCTTGGGCAATCCTGGGGTCATGTGTTACAGGAGGGTTGAGGCGGCTACGGGTGGGTTACAAGTTCTTTAAATTACATTGCTTGGGGCAAAATTGACATAAAACATTTACATACTTTGTTTCCGTGGGATGGCTCAGCAGGGAAAGGAGCTTGCCACCAAGCCTTACAACCTGAGTTCAATCCCCTGAGTACCCACATGGTAGAAGAAGAAAACTGACCCTCCTTGAGGTTGTTTTCTGATATCCACATGCACACTGTAGCACATGTGTACACACACTCACACACACACACACACACACACACACACATAAAATTGTAAAATTTTTGACATGTTTTTATACACATACACACACAAAAAACACCTTGATAAATTAGGGGATAACTATGAAACTAATAGAATATAGTGAATATCATATGTGTGTTCTTCTGCCATGTGTGTGTGTGTGTGTGTGTGTGTGTGTGTGTGTGTGTGTGTGTGTGAGAGAGAGAGAGAGAGAGAGAGAGAGAGAGAGAGAGAGAGAGAGAGAGAACACAGCTAATATAAGATCTATTCATCAATTCTGTGGCTGTAATGCGGTCTCCCCATTACCAGAATAGAGAGACAACCAAGTGGAGCTTGCAGGTCTGATTTAAAGCACATTAGGAAATTCCAGAGTAGGTGACTTCTATGTCCATCTGTTGGGTCCATCTCTCTATGGACATTCAATTACTGGGGTTTGTGGGGACTGGAAACTTGCTGGGGAGGCCTGGAAACTGTTGCTGAGGAAGTAGCTGAGGAAGTCTGGAAACTGCTGCTGACCCATCGTCCTTGCCTCGGGCCAGGTGACAGGGCAGCTTCTGAGGCCTGGACTTGCCTGGACTTGCCCAGTTCTTGGAAACAGAGATTTAGGCCTAGTTTCCTTAACTGCCAATTTGAAACCTGTCATGGAATCAGCCCAGCCTTCTCATTACAATACTTATCTTTGTCCATGAGTGCTAAGGAACCAAAACCTGGTCCTCAAGTCAAGCACTACTAAAGCATCTTCCCAGCTCTGGCACTCTAGTTTGAAAAAGAGCCTTGCATCCAAGTGCCAGCTCCCATTTGGTCCTCATGGTGTACGTAGAAGACTTCTTGAAGGTTGATGCATTTGGCTTGCTAAGATTTTGCGAAGGAAGTTTGTATCTGTGTTCACCAAACATACTGGCTTATAGTTAGCTGTTCTGAGGTGTTCATGCTCAGCTTTGATATCAGGACTTTGCTGAGGTTATAAAATAGCATTATAATCTTTTCTTTTCAGTTTTACTAGTAGTATTTTAAAAGTCTTGATTCCTCATCTAAATCGTCACCTAAAAAGCCATGTGGTCCTTGGCTTTTCTTTATTGAATATTTCACTTAATGACTCAGTATTATTCAAGTTTTCTAGTTCTTTTTTATTTAGTTTTCACAGGCTCTGTGTGTTCAAGTATTTCTCCATTTCCAATAAGTCGGCCAATCTGCTGCTCTCTGGTGGGCCATATTACCTCATGGTGTTCTTTATTTCTGTGGGGTCAGTTTTAAAGTCTCCTCTTTCCCTTACTAATTTTTTCATTTGAGTCTTCTCTGCCTTGCTAATGGTTTTGTTTGTCAATTATTTCATTAGTTACTGTGATTACTGGTTTGTTTGTTTATTCTAAAGCAGGTGTCATTTAAGCCAGACCAATACTAAACCCAATGCAGAGCTGAAACTCACTTTGAACTTGTCACCTGCCCCCTTGGATCCCCAAATGCTAGGATTACAAGAGTATTCTCCTACAACAGCTTTTATGCCAACCACCACTATTCTGTTCTTTTGAGCTTTCTTCTTGTCCTTTGTCATCAAAATAAAACACTATCATTCACTTTTTACATTTAATCCTAGTTCAGACAGCCTTAACTTTGACCTTTATCCCAGATCTGGTGTGACCGTTTCTATATACTCAGGAAATTATTCCAAGCCAATGTCCTGGTATTATTTAAAAATTTAATAGCCATTAGTTTATTCTGTTCTTAAGATACTGGTTTCAGGCAGGCAGTGGTGGCACACGCCTTTAATCCCAGCACTTGGGAGGCAGAGACAGGCGGATTTCTGAGTTTGAGGCTAGCTTGGTCTACAAAGTGAGTCCCAGGACAATACAGAGAAACCCTATCTCAAACAAACAAACAAACAAACAAACAAACAAAACACCTGGTTTTCTGCATGTATTTTTCAATACTCATTTAGGTTCATGTATATGTATCTGAGTATGTTTGTGCCATGTACTTAAAGAAGATGAGCCAAGTGAGAAGAATAAACTAGGTTCCTTGGAACTAGAGTCACAGGCTGTTGTGAGGCACCCTATGCATGCTGGGAACTACACACAGGTCCTCGACAAGAGCAGTCAGTGCTCTTAACCATGGCCATCTCTCCATCCCCATGTGTAGTTTCTAAAGTACTCAAATATCTACTAATGTCTACTTACACTGGAGTAAACCCTTCAGAGTGGAACACGCAGGGAGAAGGTGTCATCTCACCTTAAAAACATGTTTCACATGAGCAAAGTGACATGGGAAATCAAGTCTCTCAAGCAGCTTGTGAGTGATTTCAACGTTGATTTTTCCACCTCTAAAATCATCCTGAATCTTTGACAAAAACCATGTATGAAGCATATGAAGTTAAGGAAATTCTCAAAGTCACTCACTGAGGGATTTAAAATTCTTAGAGAAATAATTTGTCTGTGGCTTTAACAGATCATCTATCCTGTGCTCAGACAGTTGTAAATAAGCACTATTTACAATAAAATAACAGCTTTTCAACCATAGTAAAGGTGTGGAAGATATAAAAAGATGTAACTCAGTTAAAATGCAGAATGGTTTCTTAAAACTGGAGAAATAAAGTTTGCACTTGGGAAATTCGTTATTCTGTTACTACACACTGTTGGCCTGAGAGCCTGAGCCTGAGCTCCAAGATTCTCTCCCCCACCTGACCTCCCTCATCAAGAAAGATGAGAAAATCAACACTTAATCTTACAGAAGTCAGAGCACTGGATAAATTCATAAAACATTATTAAACATAGGCTACTGTGTGTTCAATAGCGACTATGGTTTAATTACTAGGCGAGTCAAATGTCCTACAGGAGAAACTTGCTCCAATTTCTGCTCCATCTTATGTTGTTAAAACTAATGAGTAATTCTCAACCTTACTGACTATGGCTCACTACAAAAAAAATGCGTTTTCTTATCATAACAAGATATAGGAGAGTAAGAAAACCCAGAAAGCTCAGAACTGTGGAAATAAGCAGAAAGCTCACACTTAACTGGTAGGCACTTGAGTTCATGACTCTGTGACGAGATTGAGAGTCAGGTGAAGAGACG
Organism: Mus minutoides; assembly: GCA_902729485.2. NCBI lineage: Eukaryota > Metazoa > Chordata > Mammalia > Rodentia > Muridae > Mus > Mus minutoides. The sequence continues at coordinate 393,209 of LR749521.1, forward strand.
GAAACAAGCGAGAGAGGAAATGAGGCAGAGAGACCTTCAGGATGGATATCTTGCTTCTGCGAGCTCATGAAGTTGGCTTTCCATGATTTCATGATCTGGGCTGCTTGTCCTCCCATAGAGGGCTCTTCGTCTAAGGTGCCACTTAGTCTTAGGAGTAACACTGCCTTTTTGTGACCGTCATCAGCTGTTCTCGCTGCTACCACTTTTCTAGGGAAAAGGCAGAGAACACATAGCCTGTTGCCACTGCTCTTTGCAGATCCACGTGCACTCAAAAAGTGCACAAACATAACACAGAGAGAGGGCGTGGGGAACATAACACAGAGAGGGTGTGAGGAACATAACACAGAGAGAGGGCATGGGGGACATGAAAGATTTGGTCCCTGCCTAAAATATTTGAGAATTATTATGTTCTGAAAATTTCTAATCCCACTGGTATTTTCAATAAACTCCATTTGTGTCTGTGTGTATGGGTATACGCATGCACACAAGCTCACACTTTTTGTAACGTGTGCGCTGAGATCAGAGGACAACTTGCAGGAGGCATATGTCTCCTCCCATCATGTGGGTCCTGGGAACCAAACTCTGCTTCTCAAGTTTGGTGGCAAGCACCTTTACATGCTGAGCTATTTCTCAGCCTTCATTGTATCTCATTTTGTGTTTCCTATTTTGTTTCTAACCCTCAAGTCTTTCATCACAATGTTTACCCCCAGGGTAGGGCAGCTATTCTAAGGGACTGAGTGGAAATCAGTACCATATGACAGTTGAAGAGACCACATGCTATCCAACGCTGAGTCCAAACCCCAGGGAACATCTCTAGACTGCCAACATCATATAACAGACACAGAGAAAACATACCACTTTAGAAGAGTACTTGTCCAGAAGCTAAGTTCTTAAAAGCTTCACAGTTGGCGTGGCTTGTCAGCTGAAGCCCACACTGTCAGGTTACTATCATTTTCTTCTTTGGTTTTGAGTACTCATTGTGACGTCATTAGAAGTTCCATACTTCTCTGTGACTTCACCAGGATCTGCAGAGCTTGACTGACTGCCCTTCTTCATGGTCCAACATACTGCTCTAAAGCTTGAATGAGTAACACCTTGAATGGGCAAGGTATCCCATGGACCGTTTTCTCACCCTGTGAGCACCCTTCATTTCAGAAGCTTTGCTTCTGCTGACACTGGCCATGGCACTCAGCGTCTTGAGTAGGAAAGAGAAAGAGAGAGTCATCCACAGGCTCTTAGTCCAGGCTCCTCCTGGGGAATTTGTGAATGCCTTTGATGATCTCTGTCTGCTTATCCGAGATGAAAAGCTTATGCACCATCAGGGTGAGTGCGCAGGCCATCGGCACTGCCAAAAATACTGTGTCCCACTCTGCATCGACGGCAACCCAGTCCTCCTGTCTCACCACAATGTGATGGGTGACTTCCGCTTCTTTGACTACCAGAGCAAACTTTCTTTTAGGTTTGACCTACTCCAGAATCAGCTGAGGGACATCAAAAGTCACGGAATCATTCGGAATGAGACCGAGTACCTGAGATCCGTTGTTATGTGTGCCTTAAAACTCTACGTGAATGATCACTACCCAAATGGAAATTGCAATGTGCTGAGAAAAACAGTCAAAAGCAAAGAATTCTTAATAGCTTGCATTGAAGACCACAGCTATGACAATGGAGAGTGCTGGAACGGTCTTTGGAAGTCTAAGTGGATCTTCCAGGTAAACCCGTTTCTAACCCAAGTCACAGGAAGAATTTTTGTACAAGCTCACTTCTTCAAGTGTGTCAACCTTCATATTGAAGTCTCCAAGGACCTAAAGGAGAGCTTGGAGGTGGTCAATCAAGCCCAGTTGGCTCTCAGTTTCGCAAGGCTTGTGGAAGAACAAGAGAATAAGTTTCAAGCTGCTGTCATAGAAGAACTACAGGAGTTGTCTAACGAAGCCCTGAGAAAAATCTTACGGAGGGATCTTCCAGTAACACGCACTTTGATTGACTGGCAACGGATCCTCTCGGACTTGAATCTGGTGATGTACCCCAAGTTAGGATACGTTATTTACTCAAGAAGTGTGTTGTGCAACTGGATAATATAAAAGGTTGCTGCTCCTGCTTATCGTCTCAAGCTAAAGTGTTTTCTGGGGAGGAAGTGCTTGGATATAGTTGAGAAGCTCCTGGACTTGTAATAAGCCTGTCTTTAGTCCTATGCCAGTTTGAAGAGGGGGAAGAATAAGAAATCGGGTTATACAGTCAGTATTCACCAACACAGCAAAAAGGGTAAATACATTTCATAACGTTAACTGTCACAAACTCAGAGGTTTTTATTAGAGCCTAAAATAATTTAGGAGGTAGCCATGATTAAGTCTATATGACTCCTGTATATTTTTCTGTGTTTGTGTGCCTGTGTGTAGGGATGTGTGTGTGTGTGTGTGTGTGTGTGTGTGTGTGTGTGCCTGTGTCTGGTTGTGTCTTTGTTTCTGTGTCTGTGTCTGTGTCTGTGTTGGTGTAGGAGTGTGTCGGTGTATGTACCTGTGTCTCTGTGTGTCTCTGCACCTGTATGCTTGTGGACTTGCATGTGTGTGAATTCAGCCTCTCTTTGGAACTGAGTATGTGTGCACGGTGCTCTGCAAATGCTACTTCACATCACTCTTCAGTTTGCGGTCAACAAGAATCGGGTGAATCTTAACAAACAACACTGGGTTTGGATATTCTGTGAAACCAGCGAATATCAAATCTCTCAGCCAGGATGCTAGAGGGGTGTCTTAGGAGTTAGAGCACTGGCTGTTCTTCCATAGGAGGTAGGTTCAGTTTTCAGCACCCACCTAGTAGCTCACAGTTGCCTGTAACTCCAGACCCAGAGCTCCTTGGGTTACATAGTACACAGCACTGCCTACACATACAAGCAAAACATTCAGACACATAAAATAAAAATGAAAGGAATTAGTAAAATTGCTTCCACCTCTCTCCTGCTCCCTTCCTAAGGAGGGTATGGAATTGCTATGCATCTCTGAACTTCTAGAATAGCAGGGTCTAGAAACCTTGTGTAGCTGAGCCAACATAAAGTCATTCCTATAAACCTGTCTAATGCCCACTTCATAGCAAACTCCATACTAAATGTTTTACAAACAATAGTTCATCATCTGCCTGGGTCTAGTATTACCCCTCATTTTAAGTGAAAAATGTAAAAGGTTTCAAGTTGCTCAAACCATCAAGGCATATGACATCTTAATGTGTTCAGGATGCCACAGTAAAATACTGAGGGGTGTGGGTCTGTGAGATGTCCTGGTGCGTAAAGTTCCCTGCTACCATGTCTAAACCTGAGCTCCAACAAAGATACACATGGTGGAAAAAATCGACACCCACAAGTTGTCCTCTGACCTTCAAAGGAACTCCTATCCCCAACTCCATTTACACAACATGAAATAAAATACAAAACAGAAACAAACAAAAAACATTACCATTAAATGAGTAGCTGGTACTAGAAAATTAGCACTCACCAGATTGAAGCTAGAAAATCCAAGATCAAGATGCAAGCTGAGACAACACCTGTTTCCTCATGGGCAGTGATCCTTTTTATACAGCACACCTTGGAAGGAAACAAGGTAATTCTTCAAAATCTCTTTTGTAAGGATGCTAATCCTGTTCATAAAATCTATACACACTCATGATCCCCTGGAGGCCACTGAGGCCACCAGCCTTAGGAACAACATTTCAGATTAGCATGCACAGTGACTGGTGTAGATGACTAAAGATCATACTCCATGGATCGGCTCTCTGGGGAGGCTTGTTAAATCATCACGTGATGCTTTGAGCATGGGATGAGAATATCCCCTCCCGCGGTCAAGGCCCCGTTTTCAACTGGTTTTCAACTGATACTTAGTTTTCAACTGATGCCACTATTTGGGGTAGTTTCTGGAAACTTCTAGAGAATTGGCCTAGTTTGAAGGAGCAGGTCACTGGGGACATGCTTTTAAAGGTGAAAACTGTTATCTAATTCCTTTTTGCTTGATGTCTACATGAAATGACAGTCCCTCTCCCGCGTGCATCCATCCATCATGATGTCTTTCCAGACACCAACGGCCCCATGACCACGGACGGAGCTCTCTGAAGCCATGAACCAAGGGAAAAACCTTCCTCTGCTGTATTGTTTCTGCCTGGCACTTGATCACTGCAATGAGAAAACCAAGTCGCGTCCAGGAGTTGTGGGGTCTGCTGAACAGTTCTGTGGGCAACACAGCACGGAGAGATGGTCCAGACGAGGGATCTGCTGAAGCCAAGTGCGCATCCTGGAAGCAGTCACCCACTGCTCTTACCGTGAATTCCTCCTGAAACGGAGAATGAGATTATGGGGAAGGAGTCAGTAGGCCCCATTCTCCAATCCTGATTGATCTGAAAAGTGCTTGGGATCTTGAGCCCCATGCACCCAGAAAAAAAGAGCCTGCTCTGACTCGTCCACATTGGGGCAGACAAGAGCCCGTGCAGGAATTTCTAAACTGCATATCTTCCCCAGCTACTGGTGATTTGTTATTTATTATTTACATCTGTGTGCAGTGGTGTTTACATGTTTGTGCTTGCAGGAGTGGGGGATGGTATACATGTGCGTGCGGAAGCAGCATGTCTTTGTTGGGTGTCCTGTGAGAGTGTCTCATTGTACCCTCAGCCCCAGAGTATGGCAAGACTGGCTAAGTTCCCATGATCCTCCTGTCCTCGCACAGCACTTACAGATGGGTGGCTGTGCCAGCCTCTTTTCCTCAGATGCTGGGGATTTCAACTCCTGTCTCCATTCTTGCTCAGCAAGCTTTACCTGCCAAGCTAATATCCTCATCCTGGCTCTTGCGTTTGATTTGAGAATTCTCTGTGCATGTCTTCAAAAATACATTTTTGGAGCCCATCCAGAAATTCATTCTCTCTCTCTCTCTCTCTCTCTCTCTCTCTCTCTCTCTCTCTCTCTCTCTCTCTCTCTCCTGTCTCATGTTAGTATTGAAACTGAGACTACTTGCCCTCTATTACTGAGCTACATCCCCCAGCCGAGGATATCTACATTTTAAAACAAATATCAGAAGTATCTCTGATGCAAGTTTACCAATCTGAACCACATTTTAGGAAATATTGCAGTAATCTTAAAACAGCATGCCTAATTTCTGTTTATTTAAAATCACTTCTCAGAAAACACATTGCCCAGTAAAAGCTGTCTCTACTAACTACATATGGGCCAAAGCCAGGATTTCATCTATTATGTGAAAGAAAGAAAGAAAGAAAGAAAGAAAGAAAGAAAGAAAGAAAGAAAGAAAGACTTCAAATAAAACAGAAAATAAAGTTGTCCTCCTGAACTGAAATGAAGCTATCAGATGACCCCTTTAATAAAAACTCGATGTAGTTTATGGTTCAGGTGTAAAGGTGACTTAACACCTAGATATTTCCAGAGCAGAGCCCAAGAGTTTATGGGGAAATTGCAGACACATTTAGCTTCCCATCTATAGTATTACTTTTCCTGCTACTAGTATAAAACACCCAGACAAAAGCAAGTTACAGACAGGGAAGGTTTATTGTGTCTAATAGTCAGAGTGTGATCCATCATGGCAGGCAGTGCTGGTGGTGGGAGCTGGTCCTCCTGCATCCACTGTCAGAAAGGAAAGGGCAGCGAGGCCCCTTGCTCAGCTTATCGCCCCTTTGCACACCACCCGAATCCACTCCCAAGGACTGGGACCTTCAGGATGGGTCTTCACATCTATCCTGTCAGTCTCTGACAGGCCTTCCCAGAGGTTTTCCTAGTCTAGATAACGCCTTACTGGTGAGCCCAGGGGCTTCCTTTCTAGTGTAGCCTAGATCTGGTGAAGTTGATCAGTACAAACCATCACATGCCCTTAACATTCAGCCTGGACAGTAATATTATTAGCTGCATTTGTAATCCTAGCATTCACAAGGCTCAGACAGGAAAATCACAAATTCAAGTCCAGCCTGGCCTAAATGAAGTCAAAAGCAAACCAAAAACCATTAAATACAAAAATATTGATATTTCTAAATATCTGTCACATGTGGGAAGTTCTTAAGATGTAAAGTGTTGATCTATTTTTCTCCATCCTATTTTGTAGAGTTTTAAAAATTATGGATATATGCAATAAAATTTTATATTTGATACCCATTTACATAATTCATATATCATAAACACTGTCCCATATCATTCAAAATTTCTTGAGCATATAAATTTAATTATTTACATGTTATTCATATTATAAATGTACCATAACAAGACAGCCATTCTTTCTTCATATATAATTTAAATTTTTAGAATTTCCTCTGCTATGAGTTATTCTACCATGAGTGTACATATTTTCCATACCTTGGGTTATTTCCTTCAAGACTAATTACCCAAAGTTTCATATTAAAAAGACACAAAGGCACTAATGCTTACGCTGCATATTTACAAACACCCTGCAGACACATTCTTAGCAAATCTATAATCCCTCAGTAACATTGAGAAAGTACCAAGCTGGGCATAATGGAGCACACCTATAATCCTAACACTTGGACACTGGAAGCAGGAGGATCAGGTGTTCAAGGTCATCCTCGGCTATAGAGTGAAATTGAGACCAGCCTGGGCTACATGATTTCTATCTCACAAAAACACAAAGAAAGGAAGAAAGGAAAGAAGAAGGTAAGAAGGGAGGGTGAGAGGGAGGGAAGGAGGGAGGGAGGAAGGGAGGGAGGGTCTAAGCAACCACAGAGGTTTTCATAAGCAATATTAAGTAAAGCAATATGGTGTAAAACCTTTAAAATGTATGTAACTTATGCCACATCAACACCAAGTGCATTTCCTCCTGAAAATGTCTATGTAAGGTGTCTGGCATGGCCAGGGAACCGCAGATACTAACCACTCGTTTCCACCTTTCCTAAGGAATTGTCAGTTTGGGGGTTTCTATCTCTGTAAGTGCTTCTCTTATTCCTTTTCTTTGCCAACTTATTAATGAAGCTTGTGACTTCCCACTTAATGAGTTTTCTAATTGGCCTACTTTAATTTCTTGTTCTGCGAAGCTCTTCTCAATTAGCTCCCATAAACCTTTGCTGATTACCTGCTGATTTACTCACAATCTTGATTAAACACCTCTTTGTAACACTTACTGACTGGGGAGGCCATTCCAAATCCCCTTAGCCTTCCGGGTCTGAGATCTCAGCAACTTTATCACTCCACAGACCATACTGGCTTCACTTCCAGCATCTTTCCTAAGAAGCCATGCCTGGTCACCCTTCCAGCACAGTCTCTCCAGCCCTAGATTCTGGCAAAATGCACTTCTAATTAAGCATGGGATGTTTGTCTTAATCTAGGCGTACATACTTTCCTGATTTTCTTAAGAAGAATCTTTCGTTTAATCAGCTGAAATCTATGAGACTGTGTCAAGACACCTGAGTTCAAGTCTTTATTCTAACTATTATTACTTTTGCATGACTTCATCAATACCAAGTTTTTCCATCCCATGTAACACTAGAATGAGACACTTCTCCAGCTGCAAGCCTGGAGCAGCTAGGGGACATTGGGTGAGCAGTAAATGGTTGATAAGCAAAAAATCCAAAACAAACAGAACGTCTCAAGCTCTACCTTCCAGGATTCTAACTTTCTGATATCTTTATCCCAAGCTCAGCCTAGAATTTTCAAGATCTTCCGTGCCAGGTACATTCTCCTGATGTCTTTATCATCACCAAGTGTTTATGGATTCCTTAAGGATGCTTATCTACTGATAAGACATCTCTCTTAACTGTGCACCTCAACACAAAATATGACAAATTGGTAAATTAAAAGGTATGATTTTAAAAAAAAGCCATAGGGACAAACATGTGGGACCTCAGAGAGAGGTAACAAATCAGGAAACGTGAAAGAATTCAGGTTGTCGGGTCTGGCTGAAGGGAAGGCCACCAGATGCTAAAGAGCCAAGTCTCTACACTGGGTCATCATGATGATAATAATGAAGAAATAATGACAATCAGCCAGGGAAAAGGAAGCTGATAAAAACTTCTTTTAGATATTTATTGATGTAAAAAGGTCATTTGATAGAAACGGTATACTATATTAAAAACCACCCAAATTGGTGCCTAAAAGGGCTTCATTAACAGGGAGACAGGGAGACAGAAGGCTAAGGAGAAAGGCACCTTGAGAGGGTGGCAGGAGAGGGGCCAGAGGACCCGTGTCTGTGGCAATCCCCTGAGAATTCTCAAGAGGGAAGGAAATGTCAGACTTTTATTAAGATGTTGGGGAGGCCGACAGGAAGTTATAGACAGCTTGATTTGTTTCAACATATCGCATGACAAGAAGCAGGGAGTAACCAGGTACTGGTTAGGTCCATAAATTGGAATCTCTTGTTGGGCCACAGCTCCAGGCCCTAGAGGGCCAGTCCTCTATCCCAGGAAGAGCTGCAGGGAGGTGTGACCTGATCTCTTCAGGCTGCAAGGCCTGGCTGCTTCTGTCTTAAGGTGTAGGTGCATGGACTATACACATACACACACACACACACACACACACACACACACACACACACACACACACACAAATACAAGCATGTATCTTGTGGTACATTTAAAAGTGTTTTTGACAGCTTTTTAGGTAATTTTTTGTACATATAGTTCATTTTACCTCTGCTGAAAAACAGTATGCTCTTCTAGGTTATAAATACAACTTTCTTGAATTAATTTTGTTATATAAATTTAACTCTCAACATACTGTTATTATCTCCCTAGCCACTTTCACTTTTATTTTAGAAGATGTAAAGCACTCTTTTAGAACACTGTGTCCATGCTCTATCCTCATAGGAGTAAAGAATTTATAGTATGGATGAGATTTGATAATTGGACAGATTGGGTTTTTCCACTCCCAGAATGTGATCTGTGATAGTAACAGCGCTTGGGTGTCCTCCGCTTCGGGGACAGTAGTGGTCCAAGTGTCTTTACTGGTTAGTTTGTAACACTGTTGCCAGCAGACTTGGGAGTGCCTTGGACCTCAAGCACACAACCATGAGGCTGATGTGAGCACCGCGGGTGGATGTAGAAGGTCATGGAGTGTCATCACAGATATCCCCCTGCAGCATGGTAATGGTATAAGGAATGTCATTGTTGTGGAATGTCTTTGCTGACGAAGGGGAAACACTATGACCACTATGTGCTTTTAGCAAATTTGCCAAACAGTATCCCAGTGTTTCTTAAAAAAAAAAATGTGGTGTGGGTGTGGGTGCACACACGCGGGCAGGCGCAGCTGCATGGGTTCATGTACGTGAACCTGCACAGATGTCTCCATAGGAGCCCAAAGAGGGTACCAGAGCTGGAGTTGGAGTTACAGGCAGTTATGGGCCTTGGAAACTGAGCTCCAGTCCTCTGCAATAGCAGCAAACCCTCTAATTCCCTGGCCCTTGCTCCAGGTCCCCACCCCTGATAATTCTTAATAAATATTTCCTATGTTCAGTTCCTCAATTATTTTCTCACCCATTCTTAATATCATTCAGTGTACTATAACTGAGAAGAAAGTGAGTGATCTATGAGGAGTAGAGAGGAAATAGATGCATGGTTAAATTAAAGAAGAGAAGCCAGGACACAGCCCAAAACTAAGGTCCTGAAAACATAGCTCGGCAGACAGCGATGTGGGGTGGGAAGCCTAGAAAAGTCCACAGTGTGATGACTAGAGTTCCATCCCTAAAGCCCAAGGAAAAGTTGTGTGCTGTGCATTCCTACAATCTCAGTACCGAGGAGGCAGGAAGAGGAGGAGCCCTGAGGGCTGCCGGCCTGCTGGTCTACCCAAACCACTGAGTCCCTGCCTGAATGAGAGGCCTGTATCAAATCAAACTGAGATGGAGGCTCAGTGGGTAAAACCCAACAACCTGAGCTTAATCCCCAGAACACAGACGCACACAAAAGCACGTAAGTGTGCACACATATACATAAACACACACTCACATATGTGCTCAGACACACATACCCAGGCTCACACACACTCACACATATACACACACACACACAGGCTCACACACATATACATACACACATACACAAATATATACACATACAATCACACACATGCACACACACATACGTACACATAGACACACACACATAAACACACTCATACACACATAAACTCACAAAGGTGCACACACACATACACACTCAGAGGTGTACGTAAACACACATACACTCACACAGGTGCATACACATACATAGACACATGCACACATATACACATACACGCATGCACACATACACTCACACAGGTGCACACACACACATGCATACATACAGACACCCACAACAGAAGAAACATAGAAGAAACATAAAAAATAAGCATAGTTTTCCTTATTCAGTATCAGCCAGAACTTAAGATGAACCGAACTGCCCCTGTCCCACCACACACACTGTCCCCAGTCTTTCCTCCTACATCATCTCTGCCTCACATCATGAGAGAGAAGTCTGCAGCCAGAGAGCAGAAGCTGAGGGACGGTAAAGACAAAGATGTCATTCAGGTGCCTGACACAGAAGTCCTCCAAACAGGCACAGACCGAAAGGGAAGGAATTGCTCTACCCTGTTTCTGCTTGAAGTGAAGTAGGCTTCCTGTGCCGGTGCTGCTCCCAGGCCACTGACCAGAAGATGCTAAGGGACACCGGGACCCGTAAGGAGTGTGCAGCCCTAACAGGTAAACGTACAAACTCTGGTATCTCTCAGCAGGCCCAGAGATTCTGAAAGTCTAATCATGAAGATCTAGCATAGTTTCATCTGAGGCTCACTCAAAGTTACAACAAGCTTCCTTTCACTTCAGAGAGCCACGGGTGTGTTTCCCTGTGTCCTGTCTCCCATACTATCACCTTCAACTCCGCTTATGTCTATCTAGATACCGTTCCTCCATCCCTAATGGCAAAGAAAATTAGCTGAGAGAAGCTGCTGAACTATTCATTTTTTAATTTCTACTTGTGACAATTCAATGAATATGCCAGGAGCAGCAAAGCCACAAAGATAAAATCCATTTCTTGTTTTAACCAAGTGCTGCACTGGAAGAAATTAACTGTATAATTATTAGTCAGATTTCCCCCCCACACCCCCCTGGGAAATGAGAGTGACCAGGAAAGGGATTAACATTTTTCAATGGGTATTGGAGATGCTTTGGTGTCCTTTGCTACAAATCACACACTCCCCAGAGGCCCTGGAGTTTCCAAACAAAGATCAGAAGCCATGAGACTTAGTATTACATAACAAATTTATAACCAACCCAAGAATGTGCCTGCAGAATATCACTTTCCTCTGCAGTTCTTTCATAGCAGCTGGAAAATATTACAGGCACTACGGTAGCCAAACTCAAGATATAGCCATGAATGTTTTAAGTGTACAACTGAAACGTAGCCCTGATGGTCTGAGGGCTACGCCAGGGGGCATTTGGAAATAACGAAGCAGCAAAGATGTTTTATGGAGTCTTCAGGACATAAGAGATTTCCTCCCAGACTCTACAGCTAGGTTTCTAAACCCAGAGTGAGAAAATTATCTGCTGTCCTGGTTATACGTTGCTATTGTCGTGACAAACACTATGACCAACAGCAAGCTTGAGGGAAGATGGTTTATTTCCTCTTATTGGTCACAGTTCTTCACTGAGGGAAGTCGGGGCAAAAACCCAAGCAGGAACCTGAGGCAGAAACTGAAGCAGAGGCCATGAAGGTGGTCCAAACAGCTTCCTCAGTCAGCTTTCTTACACAACTCAGGACCACTACCCAGGTGAGATGTCACCTGTAGTAGACCGGGCCCTTGCACATCAACCATTAATCAAGAATATGTCCCACTGGATTACACATAGACTAATCTAGTGAGGGCATTTGTCAACTGAGGCTCTCTCTTTCCTGTTGATCAAGTTTGACCAGAAAAACACACTAGGCTGTCAAAATTCCTCTCTATCTTTATAGAAATGCAGTGAGGAAAATCCTAAAGTAATTTGTGCAGTAAAGAGTTCCCTAAGGCTTGCCTATCATGGGGACATCTGAGCTGAGCCATCAGCAAAGCAGGCACAGTACTTAGCCCACAGTACTCTGCAGGCACAGTACTTAGCCCACAGTACTCTGCAGGCACAGTACTTAGCCCACAGTACTCTGCAGGCACAGTACCTGACCCACAGTACTCTGCAGGCACAGTACTTGACCCACAGTACTCTGCAGGCACAGTACCTGACCCACAGTACTCTGCAGGCACAGTACTTAGCCCATAGTACTCTGCAGGCACAGTACTTGGCCCACAGTACTCTGCAGGCACAGTACTTGACCCACAGTACTCTGCATCACCAGACTTAGAGCATAGAGAAATTATTTTCTACCAATGTTTCTACATGTTGTAGTCCTGAAAATGTCCATGTACTAGGAATTATGGATCTTGGAAAGCAATTTAGGCAATGGTCCATGTTCATCTTTCTGTTAAAGTATTTTCTATTCTCCTGTGGAATTGTCATCTTAGGGGTTTGCTGCTTCTGTCTGCTATCCTACGTCTAGTCCTGGGAGCTTCTAGCCTCTGTACAATCTGATCTAGGCCTAGAATGTTTTCAGCCTCAGACCTGCTGCTAAATAAGCTCACTCTTTCTAGTTCTTTCTGATCTCTGGCTGGCTGATTCGATTCAGCCGTTCCTGCTTAAACTCCTCTCCAAGCTGGCGGTCCAATCTGACTTCTCCAGGCTTCTCCTGAGTTGCTCTGCTTGGCCTCATACTAACTGATAATTTGTTCTAATCGTCTGGCTCCTTCTCATTCTCTGGCTCATTCTGTTTTCACCTGTGTCGTATATCTTGTTCTCTCTCTCTCTCTCTCCCTCTCTCTCTCTCTCTCTCTCTCTCTCTCTCTCTCTCTCTCTCTCTCTCTCTCTCTCCCTCCCTCTCTCCCTCCCTCCCTCCCTCCCTCCTACATTGCTTCCCATTCCTCTCTCCTGAGAGGTGAGCACATTCTATTCTCTCAAATCTTTCTCTGTTCTGTCACTTTGTCTGGAACTCCATTAAACATCATGTTCAAACATGGCTGCTTCCTTCTGTAAACCAACTTTATCTCTATTGTTTGGGATTAAAGGTGTATACTAAAGGCATGTCTGTGTTCCAGCCAGAGGGATTAAAGGTGTGTGGTAAGGATTGAGTCACATGATAACACAATCTTGGGGTTTGTCAAGTGATTTAAATACCCTGCAACATATCTTCACAGAGAGCAATTTCTGTTATGATCACTCATGTGTGTGTGTGTGTGTGTGTGTGTGTGTGTGTGTGTGTGTGTGTGTATGTGCACCTGTACATACAGGTGTGCAGTGCATGTTTGGGGACCAGAGGTCAACGGCAGGTATCTTCCTCCATCACTCTCCACCACTTCATCTTTAAAAGACTGTTGTGACTACGGTTGTGTGTGTGGTTGCATGTATGGAGCCATGGTGCAGGTGTGAGACCACAGGACAGCCTGCAGGAGTCAGTCCTCTCCTTCCATATGTGTCTCAGAGATTAGACTGCCCATCAGGCTTGATGACAAGCGCCCTCATACTCACTGAGCCATCTCAGTGACCTTCCATATACACAGGTAGCATGATTTCCAACTCTACTGTGGGATTGAACTTATACATTCTAGTCTTCTTGGATTCAATTGCCAAATCCATTCATAAATGTGGAAATAAAGCAAGATCTGGCTTATAAGACCTGTGCTTCTAAGCAGCCATTCGGAGCCTTCCACAGTGAGCTTCCAGATAGATTCTTACGTATTTTTCAATCTCATATATGCAAGAATATTTATTCATTTAGTAAATATCCACTCAGGCCATTCCTGAATACAGCGATGTGCCAGCCTCTGTATTCAGCATTGGACCACAAAAAGAAATAAGATGCTATTCCTGTTTGTAAGTAGGTCTCCACAGAACAAGAAATAATGCCAGGTGAAAAGCCAGTCACATAAGTAGCAGTAAACATTACCCTGTGGGAAATCAGAAGAGGCCACCAGAGAAAGCTGGTACAGTGGCCACTGCCAGAACCTCCTGGAGTGGACACAGTGGACACTCCTCTTGCTGCCAGGAGCCACACTAGGCTCATATCCATGACCTCACCTCCTTCTCATTGGCAGCTCACACTCACAGATTGAACCACACTAGAAGAACCCATGATGTCCTTATACACACACGCACACACACACACACACACACACACACCACACGCACATGCACATGCACACCACATTAGATCAAGACAGCATTATAACATGCCTCAGTTCCCAAGCATCCCGTAGGACTGGCTAGGCCTTTGCTGTGACTGACTGTCTCTGCAATCCCTCCACCCACTTCTCACCCAGGAATAGACAAATCTTTCTTAAGAAGGCGGGTAATAAATTTAGCCTTCACAAACCACAGAGAGTAAGGCTCTGTTAGCAATATATTTTTCTTTTCTCACAATTTTCAAAAAAAAAATGTAAAGAAATAAAATTATTCTCTCTTAGCTCCTAATCATACTCAAACAAGCTAGGGACCAGAAGTGGTTTGCTGAAGCCTGCTCCACCCAAAACAGACTACTGCTGCTCATCTCAGAAACAGCCCAATGAAAGCCTGTAAGCCAGTCTCTGTCTAGAGGCTGCTTCTGGGGAGCCTGCCTGACTGTGACAGGGGAAAGTCTCAGAGACAAGCAGGCTCAGCCTGAGTTTGCTAGTCAGCAGTGGTGCTGGCAATGATGAACTTGATCTGAGCCCTGCAGTCCTAGAAAATAAGAGTTAATTGTCTTTATTCCTTCTTTTCCAAAGCCTGTCTCCTATCGTGCTCCAAGAAAGAGTTGTCTGCAGTGAACCATGTCCCCAAGTACCTGAGATCAAGACTTCTTTTTTTTTCTTTCTGTTTTTGCCAATTAAACTAGTTTTATTCAAAGTAAGTCTACATTAAATTACAATATTAACAATCTATAGACACAATGAACTTAAAAATAAGTAGAAATAGACATCTATTTGGTCTTTCAGAGACCACATCATAGAACTCACAAATGAAAATGTACAAATATAGAAATGATACTTAAAGAGAAAGGGTTTTAATATGGGGGCCAAAAAGATATCATATCTTAAACATGCGTGTTTCAAAAAGGGAGAATCCTTTAATTATTTAGCATAAAATCGAGTTATATAAACTTGGTATATTCCAGAAAATATTGCCTAAACACTTATACATGATGAAAATTCCTTTGGTAGCTTTTAATCAAAATGAAACATGCTACTTTGTAAAATATAAAGTACTGTTAAATGTCCCAAAAGTGTCTGTCATCACCATGCCAACACCACTATGGAGCCTCGTTCTTGCTGCTCAACCCACCTGTACACACAGTATGTCTCCAGGAACCAATAAGTCCTTTGCCTTTGATAAACATACCTAAGATCCCTATAGTGCCAGGGCAGAGATCCAAGATGGTCTCTGTGCAAGACTATAAAACCAGGCCCAATTTTATTATGGTAATCACACAAACTGCAATTTCAACAGTCAAACAGCAGTCACCCCAAAGCCAAAACCAGGACCTCCACACTCAACTAGCATGGAAACAAACATGAAAGTCCCAAGCCCCTAAACAAATGACAAGCAGCCCTCTGGGTGAGCTGTATCTCATGACACACATGATGTCCTCTTGGCAAAACAGGGACCTTGCTGCAGACACTTTTGGTCCCCTGTCTGCGTGGATCGGGTTCTCTGGAGGCAAGTGGGTGAAGGAGTCGAATGTGGGTGACAAACAGAGACCACACGAGAGGGTATGTAGAATCTGAATGTAATTTGTCAAATTAGGCATCAGACTTTTTATACAGAAGAAAATAGGGGAGTTAGGTAACACATCGGCAAGGTACAATGAGATCACCAGATGCTTAATGACTCTTACACAAAACAGAGGAAATGCGAACACAAAGACTGGCAGGAACTGGACAATAAAACAACTGAGACAAAGTCAGCTATATTCTTAGTTCCAGGTGTGAGTTCTTAATACTCCCAGGGCAAGGGCTTTCATGCCCAAGTCATGGTTCTAATTAAGGAGTTCCGCTCTAGCTAACCTTCTCATGAATAATGCAATACTCTAAAACCACAGCCTGATCTACTTCCTAAACCATTGTAAATTCCTGTATATGGGAGCGACTTGGCTTTTATTCTAAGTGAATAGTGTGGGGGGACTGTCTACTAATAAGTAATGTGGTCTGCCATACCTGGCTGTAGTGAAGATTCCTGTCTCGGTGGGAAATCCTAACTCTTTCATAGTCCCTTGCCTGGGTAAGACTGGCTATTGACCCTAGTAAACATTCTGCAGACCAGCCTTGAGCTACTCCAGCTCCATTCTTTGTAATGCCTAATTAGTTTCCCTGTCTCTGTATTCCTACTGAATTCAAGGATTTTCTAGGATGTTGGAACACTGGAAGGCTTAGCTAGGTCAGAATTCAATCTTTAATAAAATAATACTAAAGGAGAGCATGTGGATCCATACACCAGTCTAACTCAGGGATATACGGATTGTGAGAATGTCTTCCCAGGAGAATGAGTTTCTTTTGAAACTCTGTGTCTCATGAGTGCTTTTAGGCCTCTCAACCTGCCAAGTCACTACGCTGGGATGTGTGTAACAGGACCTCACTTAGAAACCTGATTTACAGAAGCCAAAGTTTCCAACTTTCTGAAAATACACAGAAGAGAGGCCAATGCTCAGGGTGCAGAGATCCAAGTGGCAGCCTGGACAGTTTCTTCCCAGTGCCCCAGCCCAGGGCTCTCTCTCTCTCTCTCTCTCTCTCTCTCTCTCTCTCTCTCTCTCTCTGTCTTCATCAGGGAAAGAACACAGCAGCTAGGGTCATTCCACTGTGTCCCACAATCACACATAACAAACCAAGCCCGTGGCTTTCTGCCAGAGGAACAAGAGCTTGTGAAGGAACTTCTCAATGCGAAGTCAGAGAGTAACAGAAACAATAAAGAAGTCGGGGAAGAAGCAGGGAGGGAAGATGTGTGACATCTCAAGGCCCTTGAACCCTGGGAAGGACGAGCCAATAACCACGTCCTGTGCCCCGAATCCAAGCGTCCACAGTCGGGCAGCTGCAGCGACCTGGAGACAGTACAGCAGCTTCACTCTCAGGCGCTTCAATGTGTGTCTCACTGGGAGATGACAGTCAGCTGGTGTTTCATGCCATGTAGTCGTCCTGATTTGGACTGTCTTTGTCTCGTTCCATATAGTCTCTGTCTATAATCCTTTTGTCAAATATCCAGGCTTCACTGGAAATTTCAGCTGATTGTATAATTCAGACACTAGGAGATTATGATCAAGTGTCCTCTGCATTTTCTTTATTCTGACTGTAACTGCATCGATCTGGCACTGTCTATCTTGGAATGCTCTCTCTGTGGTGCTAACCTGCTCTTCAACAGTCTTCTTCATCCGGATTTGATTGATCTTTATTCGGAACAACTTGCGTTTGAAGTCTGCATTGAAGATGGACTTATCTCCATCTTCCACCTCCTTTCCTTTGGGACTTTAATCGGGACCCGTGCTTTACCACAGGCGAGAGTTTGCAGTGTTCTCAATTCGCTGTCCTCTCCTTAAAGTCTGCCTTCAATATGGCACGTCCCAGCGTTGTCTGCCATTGCAGCTTCCGGCCAATGTGTTTGCACAGGTAGAATACTTCCTGAAGTCTGGCCATCTCTGGAGGGAGGTGCACTTCCGAGGGTGTGTATGTGGGCCAGTAGCCCATGGTCAGTATGTTCACCGTGAGGACAATGGGGCCTGGTGCACTTTGGTTCTGCATATGCTGCTTGAAGTGAACGATGATGTCTTTGGAAAGCTCCATGTCCTTGGACATGCCCTCCAGCTTGCTGGTAAATGGAGTCCACACTCTGCGTATGTGAAGAAAGGGTGAGATAGAGCTGGCATGGTGCCCGCCCAGGGACTAGCCCGCCCTGAGCTCACCATGCTTGAGCTTAGACAACGCGGACTTCTCTGCATCCACCGTCGCGCTCTTTCCGACCTTTTTGCTAAGTCTTTCCTATAAAACGCTTCAAAGACATCTTTACCATAGATGAAACAGAATAGAGTCATGATCCTGTCCAGGATCCTCTCCAACTCCTCATCTGTTGCTTCTTTGTTGCCCTTGTAACCTAGCAATGAGCTCTGCAGGCTTGTGTGGTCTCTTGTTGGTGAACGTCTCAAAGGACTCCTTCATTGGGTTGATGAAGCGCTCCTTCCTCTGGAAGCACACCTCCACCACGTGGTCCCCTTTGTCCTCAAAGCCCAGCAGGTCTTGGATCATGTCTTTGTCTTTCTAAGGATTGATGACAATGGTTGTCCCAAAGGCATGAACGAAGTGGAGAGGCTGTGGGGAGGAGCCTGCTTTGGAGTTGCTAAGCACGCTCTCAGATCTCCAGGTGTAGAAAGACGCATTTGAGCTGAAGTTCTTGGAAGAGACTGTCTATACGCTGCTGAAGACCAGAGGCTGGTGCAGGACAGGGAGGTTCCAGAACACCTTAGCCATGTGAGCAAACACCTAGAAGACGAGCATACCGTACCGAGTGATCACCTACTTAGACCACAGCACACAAAAACCATTGACGGCCTGTGTGGAGAAGAGCTGTTAGGAGAACATTTGACAGCAATTCTGCAGGAAGGGCTGGAGCACCTGCTGGATGAGAACAGGGTATCCTACCTCGCCCAGATGTACCAGCTCTTCAGCCGGGTGCAAGAGGAGCAGCCACGCGCTCCTGCAGCACTGGAGCAATCGAGACTTCTTTAAGCTTGTCCATCATGACTCCTTTCCAACGAAGAAACTTTTACATGACCTCAGGAATACAGGGGCACAATGCACAAACGAAACATTGGCTGATGGTCAATCACAAATTTATTTTAAAGCGATTCTTTAGTGTACATATGATTCAACCATTTATTAAAGATTAAAATCAATTTGCATACTAATGAGATGGAAGTGCTTGTTTAGCAAACACAGAACAGCACAGCGATATGCTAATTTGATACTTACATGCCAAGAACTGATAGTAGAAAGATATTAAAAGTCTTTGTTATCCATAATGACATCACTTTATGAAAGTATAGAAAGCTTTAGACATACAATGGAAACACTGCAGTCCCTGGCATACAACAATCTCTATTCTGAGCTGCATTTCAGGCAGCTTGTGATGGTGTTGTATGGTGTGATGTGCACAGAATGCAAAGTACACATTCCTGTTCAGACCTGAGGCTGCACATGTGTGTTCAGACTCCAGGCTGCACACGCGTGCTCTGAGGTTACATTGATTTCCCCATGATGCAATGTGAACAGTAACTACCAGACACCTCAACTTTTGTGTGTTTTATTTTTAATTAATTTGGGTGCTCTGTGTCGCCAGAAACCTTTTACACTTGCCGGATTTTTATAGCTCTTACATTCAGTTACACAACCCTAGTCGGGATTATAACCCACAACTAAAGAAGCTTTGAGTTCAATAAGATATAGAGTTAGACTCTTTCCCCTCACTCTCCCCAAACATAGACAATCCCTTCGTTTATGGGTTACAAGGCCAGACACTGACCTTAAGAACTCCCATTCTTTATCTCCTACATGATAAACTAAATTGTGTATCCCCGTGCCCTAAAGACAACCAACATGACACAGGGATGAACGTTCCTTATTCATCTGTCTGAGAGCCCCCTCTGATGACATAAACAGACACCGCTGGCAAACCATTCTGGCTGTAGCTTGTGTGCTCTTCCCTATCAAGTCTAAGGCAGAGCCTCGCTCCCAGAATACTCTGCCCCTGCGCTCTGGGCAGCTCACTTTGTTACAATGTTCTGGAAATTTTCCATTCCTTGCTTGTTCTGCTTTGTTTCTTTAATAGTCCACAGACATAACTGCGGAAACATAGTGTACTGAGACACCAGGTACAAAGGGTCAGATTGGCCAAAAGCACTGAGCAGTTTGCCGTTCTGGACACAGAGCTCTGGCTGGGGCCAAAGCTCAAGGGACTTCAGGGGGGACAGCAAAACTGAGAAATTTGCATATTGAAGTTAGCTTTTGATCTTTAATGCTATGGTGTTCCTGCCTTCGTCCCAGGCCTTCCTGAAGACTAAGTGACTTGGCCACTAGCAGAGGACAGGTCGTGCAAGGGAGGAAGAAAGTAGATATTAACGCTGTCACCAAAAAGAACACTGTACCCTACGGTGAAAACCTTTGGCTGACAAATCCTTAGAATCCTCAGGAAAAAAAAATCAGAAAAAAACTGTATGTCCGCTAGTACATTTTTAACTCAATATTGACACTCCAGTCTCTTTCCCAGGTGCTGGGATTACAGACATGCACCGATGTGCCGGGCTACAAGATTTGTCTTTAAAAGTTTAAAGAGTTCTGTGGAATTTGCGGATTTTAAGGATTTGCCAGGAGAGTACAGTGCATATTAAAGTAAGCACATACTGTAGTAAATAGAAATGAGGACTTTTCTTATGATAATGTCACTCAGCTCTTTAAATCCTATTAAATGTTTAAAATTTTTATTGCAATCATTTACTGTGTGAGTGTGGGAGGGGGAGTACATTCACACCAAGCAACTGCTCGTGTGTGGAGGTCAAAGGGCAGCTTGGAGGAGGTGATTCTCCCTTCATCCCATAGCTCCAGGAATCAAATTCTGGGTGCCGAGTTTAGCGGCAAGCTCTTTGTCACCCATTGAGCCATCTTTCCAACCCCTGATTGTATTTTAAAGGCACACACACATACACACACACTAGCCCCCCAAATTATTTCTAAAATAATGTTAAATGACAACTTTTTAGGGCCCTTCTATTGTATTGACCACAAAAAAATTCAAAGCTGCCTCATTGTGCAAGGTACTCTTCTGCTATCATTAAAATCAATATTCTAAGTTTAGAGCATGGAAATAATCAGGACTCTTCCGTGCCCGGACTCATGCCTGCCTGTAACTCATTTACTCCTGTCTTATTTAATCCAATACAAGAGGACCATGAAGGAGGTACTATAATGCTGCATTTAATATATTTTTGAAACACATCAAAATCCAAGAACATCGGGATCAGCTTGTTCAATAGTGGAAATTTTACTAAGTACCTTTACTGTGCAAAACCAAACCATATTATTAAGCCAACAGCTAAATATGGGGGTTAGGGGAGGTGGCAAGGTTTAACTTTGCATCCAGTAAGTGTTTATTTATGAATACTTTTCAAAATATAAAATTCAGGGCTGCTCAGATAATAGAGTTCTTGGGTATCATGCACAAAGCCCAGTGGGTCAATCTTCATCACAATATAAAACTTCACTCACCAGGTAGGGACGGGGGGAGTGAGAAGCCCAACGCCATATTTTACTACAAAGAGAGTTTAAGGTGAGTGGGAGACCCTGTCTCAATCAAACAAGAAATATAAAAATCATTGTGAAAAAAATCAGATCCTTTAATATTTACTAGGAGACACCAAGACTAAACATTTTCATATCGAATATAACATGATTTGTCCATAGTCTTACAAATTGGAAAAAGCAAAAAATACATGATTGACTATGATGGACAGCTTGGTTTAAGAGCTATTGGTGACATGCGAATAGTCTCAATTGGTTAATGGTCCTTCGGAGGTCATTTTTCTTGTGTAACTCAGCAATAGACCCAGAGCCAAAGTTTCCTTGCCTTTTGTGACAGAAATTACATGAACTGCTAAACATTATTTCATCTAAAAGTTAGCATATTTTTGCTAGCTGAAGTAGAAAACATTAAATATTTTATAGATTAATAAAACCAGAGTAAATATATTTTGAAGTAGGACATCGAAGCTGCAGCCTGTCATCCCAGCACTGGGGAGGCTGTGGCAGGGGGAGCTCCATGAGAGACTAACTACCTTCTGAAATGACTCAGAAGTAAGTTTACTTGAGCAAAAGATGAGCTTCCATCTGAGAGAAATGAAATGTTTAGCCACAGTTTTCAGGCAGCAACCCTCAAAACCTTCATAGTCCCGATTTCAGTCCCACGAAAAAGAAGTGCTTGATATACAGGAGTGAAGTCCTGGGTTCAAGTGCTGATACTTCATCTTGAACAGTGAACATACTTGTGAATGCCTTGGAAATTACTGACAAGAAGCCCTTAGTTTTTACTGGAAATCTTTGTCTTAAGGTTCTCCCTTCTCCTCTCCGGCCTGTCCTCCCCCTCTCCCTCTTCCTTCCCTCCCCATCTTCCTCCCCTCCCTCCCCCTCTAAAACCTTATTTTGCTGTTGTCATTTGTGTTTTGTTTTGTTTCTGAGACAGGGCCTCACTAGGGAGCCTTGGCTGACCTGGAACTCACCGTGCAGACACCAGGCTGGCCTCAAATTCCCAGACATCCACCTGCTTCTACCTCCGCAGTGCTGGGATTAAAGGTGTGTGCCAACAGGCCTGTCATGCTCTCTTTTTAGAAGGGTGTACGCCAAGAAGTGGACATGGCCAAGTTCAGAGCACTGACAGCGCTTGGGGATTCTTGGGACCTGGAACTTTTCATAGCCTGAGGAAACATCCCTTAGTAAGCAGAGTGGTGGGAGGTGAGGCTGTAAAAAGGAAGGTCACAACAGAGATCTTTCTCAAACAGTGTGAGCTGTTCTCTGTAGACATGGCACAGGAAAAGTGCAGTATACAGAAAACAGGCCTATAAGAATTATCTTTTACTTTTTACCATAAGACCCAAACATAATTCTCATCCAGTCTGAACACTGATGCTCTCTGCCTTCTATAAGGTGAGAAATCTGTCCCTGAGAGCTAGTCTTCTAACAGAGAGATGTGTTGATGGAAAAGGGTGGGATGGGATGGATGGAGTGGGGTGGGTTGAGGTGAGGTAAGATGGAAGGGGAGGAAGGAGGAAGGGGAGGGGTAGAAAAGGTTACTAACTCAGCAGCAGAAACATCACTGCTCAAACATTTGAAATCGCTTCAGGTAAGACTATGTCCCTTCTGTTGGAACAGTACAAGAGCAGGCTTGAAATCACCACACTGAGGAAGCAGGAAAGGGAATCCCTGGAACTCACCTCAGACCAGTGAGAGCACCTATCTCAAAATGGGGTAGAGGATACAGACCCTGAGGAACAACACAAACAAATGCATGTGCACACACACACATAAACACATACACACGCACATACACACACACACACACATACACACATACACACACATACATACATACACACACATACATACACACATACACACACAAACACATACACGTGCACATACACACACATACATAACACACATAAGCACACATACACACACATAAGCACACATACACACACATATACACATGCATATACATATACCCACACATATACTCACATACATACACACATACACACACACACACACACCACATGAAAATAGGAGGTGTGGGACAAACGAGACCTTCAAGAGGGGGACTGGGAATAATCAGAACAAAGTATGATGATCCATGTTTATGAACATATTAATGAAGCTCTAGAGGCTAACTTTATTTTTTTAAGCATTTATGTAGTGCCTGTTGATTGCTTAGCTTTATTTATGAGAAAATAAAAAAGATTTTAATAAAAAATTTTGGGCAAATATTTGTGTTTTAGAGTCTTGCCCAGCATATAGAGACATTTAAAATGTTTTGTTCATGTAAAATAGAAATGGGCCTCTTTTTGGCTAAAAATTTATCTAAATTAGGTAGGACATAACTTTATACTTTCCAAACTATTATACACATATATATGAAACTTTATGTACACGAAATAAATAAGAAGGAATTTTACTATGCTAACTATTGAAGAAGAGTATACATTATTCACATTAGTGATGGGGTACCATTAAGGAAAAAGAACAGGACAGCTTTCTACAGAAAACCAAGCAGAAAAATGACTTGAGTGGTTTAATTTCCATTTTAAAAATTAATCTAGCAACATTTCCTACCGAATCTTATAATTGGTTCTATAGTTAATTAAAATTTCATTAGTGAGCAGATATGAAAAGCGCTGCTTATTTAAAGTATTTATTAATCCTTCTTGGATGGCTAATGAATTAAAGCCTCAAGTGCCTCTGTTTGAAAGCAACCACCCTGCTCATTCATCTACTCCCAGAGAGTAATAAGTCAAAACCAAGAAGGTCCCAGATATTTGGTACTATTATTTCTCATAACTAAATTGCAAGGGTAAATTAATTCCGTGGTACTTTCTGAAAAATTAACTACTACTTCAGCTAACATCATTCGTTCTGCTCCAGTCACTTTGGTGATTAAGATTCTGTTTGAATTTCTTTCCAGTTAAGCACATTAGACTTTTGTCAACATTTTTCTCTTTGCCCAAAGGTCTAGCCAAAGTCATATCAACAGCATTAACTTTTTTGATCTTCGGGCTCTCCATAGAATGAGATGCTATGTCACTGTCTGGCGTTTGGATCACATTCCATGGCCTGCTTTAAAACACTTCTAAAGAACCCATCCATCAGTAGAGACTTCGTTATTCCTGAGAATTCTTGGTGTAAGGTTTGGGTTTGAAGTACTACCACCACCCCAGAGGTCCTACCCCAAAGCTTTGGTTCCGAGGGCAGCAATGTGAGGTCTTTGTAGATGTTTGGCTCACGAGGCTCTGAAATTATTAGATTGGTCCATCAGCACAGTCATGTTTAGTGGATATCTGAGAAGAGGTAGAAATGGAATCTTAGCTGGGGCAAGCAGGTCACTGAGGGTGGATCCTTAAAGGATCTCTCTCCCTCTCTCTCTTCTCTCTCTCTCTCTCTCTCTCTCTCTCTCTCTCTCTCTTTCCCCCTCTCTCACTGTCTCACCCTTGCTCCCTTGCTCTCACTCTAGCTCGCTCATTCCCCCTCCCTCCCCATCTCTCTCCTCATAGGCCCCTGAAACCACAGAACTGAGTGACCATGGACTGAAACACAAGCTGAAGAAAACCTTTTTCTCCTTTCAGTTTACTTTCTTCACAGTAACCAAAAATAAAACAAACAAGCAAAAACAACCCTCTCACTGTCTCACCCTTGCTCCCTTGCTCTCACTCTAGCTCGCTCATTCCCCCTCCCTCCCCATCTCTCTCCTCATAGGCCCCTGAAACCACAGTACTGAGTGACCATGGACTGAAATACAAGCTGAAGAAAATCTTTTTCTCCTTTCAGTTTACTTTCTTAACAGTAACCAAAAATAAAACAAACAAGCAAAAACAAAACAAAACATCCTGACTAATATATATTTCCATATGTGAAATATGTTTCCACTAATATATTTCACATATTTCTTAAGAGCGCCCTATTAGAAATGGGTTCAAGCATCTGTAAAGGAAGAGCAGGTAAGAGAGGTGCGGACGGTCTAAGAGAGGTGCGGACGGTCTAAGAGAGGTGCTGACGGTCTAAGAGAGGTGCTGACGGTCTAAGAGAGGTGCTGACGGTTTTGCCAGTGCTGAATTTTATTCAGATCTGTCTCTATGGTCAGAAAACCATGAGAAACCTTCTTATGAGCTTAAGCCCTTTCCTGTTGTGAATGCTTCTTCCTACTAATTAAAAGTCAATTTAGAGGCTGCTGCAATTATGAGCATTAAAGTGAGCTTAGTAAGCTAAATACAGGAAATGAACTTTTCCCACCTGAAGTGGAAGTTAGACATTTTAGTGAAGGGTGTGTAGCTTTTGTAATACTCTATTTACACACATATGCATGCATTTACACACATGTGCACACATGTTATAACCTCAAATCCTAGATTCATTTAAGAAAACAATCATAATAGCTGTAGTGGCTACAACCACGCTCTCCCTGTTATGAAAGGGACTCACATGAATTTGCTAACACTTGGTCATTAACCGAACTACACTGACCGGCAGTTTCTTATCGTTCAGCCTATTTGGTTGATATAGGATTCTTTTCTTTTCTGTTTTGTGCTGAACTTGAACTCAGAGCCCTGGATGTGCTGTGGCTAGGATCTTCCACTGAACTACAATTCCAGGCACAATGTTCTGTCACAATGTTCTGTTTTCGTCTTTTTCCTCCCTAGGTTGAGTTTGAACCCTAGCACCCACATAGAAGGTTGTTGTGATACATAGTGCATGTCTGTAAAAACCGGTGGGGAGGCAGAGATAAAGGACTCCCTAGAGCTCTCTGTCCAGCCTGCCTAGCCAAATGAATGAGTTCCCCATTCAGTGAGAGACTCTGTTTCAAAAACATAAGCAGGAGAGTAATTGAGGAAGATAGACGTTAGCCTCTGACCTCTGCATGAACATATAGGAACAGCCTCCAGCACACAAGTGCACACACACACACACACACACACACACACACACTCACAAATGAAAAATGTAAGTTAAAATTCGCCAAAGCCACCGGACGTGGTGGCGCACGCCTTTAATCCCAGCACTTGGGAGGCAGAGGCAGGCGGATTTCTGAGTTCGAGGCCAGCCTGGTCTACAAAGTGAGTTCCAGGACAGCCAGGGCTACACAGAAAAACCCTGTCTCGAAAAACAAAAAACAAAAAACAAAACAAACAAAAAAATCGCCAAAGCCTCATAGATACATTACAGTATCACAAAAAGATAATTGAAATCACAGCATAATAAAACACAATGACTTCATCCAGTATCCTCACCTTAGAGTAGCTGCTGTGGCCCCAAGAAAAACGCTGTGTCCAAGGCAGCAGGACAACTTTAGCAAAAGCCATCCTAGAACTCAACCTCTTCAGTTCTGTCCCTAACCTGTCTTCCCTGTGCCATTAAATAGTATCATTGTCTCACAATGATGTGACCGAAGCTCTCTCCTAGACCAGAACTCTAGTCTCTTCCTGCATGCTCATGAGATTTCATCTACTGACAGTCCATATTCTCAAGTTCCCTCCTGACAGAAGATATGTGAGGCTGACCATCATATATCAGAAATATTTTAAGCAGTTTCTACTGCCATCTTTTTCTTCACCCATAGTTGTTTTACTCTCGACCTACCAAAAGTAGAAATACAATGTCAGGTGTCATTTCTCAAGGCTATTCCCGTGTTTCTGCCACTTTCCAAAGTAATGGAACCAAATCTACAAAAATGTTGCTTCAGAATCAGAAAAGGGAATTGGAGCGCTTTCCATAATGAGAGTGAAATGGAGCATTCTGGGTACAGAAATGGACTGTATCGTCTTCGCAAAGAAAACCCTGCAAGCGTCCCACACTGCAGAGCTCGTCCAAGAGCTTTAAAGATGAAAATTGCTCCTTATTTTCCTAACAGAAGCAAACCACTCCTATACAGCACTTGCAAGAGCGCATCTTGATGTAAAGCACCATCTTTAACTACGTAGGCTGCTCTCAGAACGGAGCAGTTCCAGAATCCAGTATAAGGCTTATGGGTTAGATCAGGTAGAGGTGACTTCTGCCTGAGAGGCTCACCGGTTCTGTGAGTCGATGCTGTGTGAGTCCTCGTGGGAGAGTTTTGAATGAAAACACCAGGAGTGTGGTCTTTTCACCCACTAAGAGCAGAGGGGATGTTCAGAAATGCAAAACACTCATGTCCTTACATTTTGATGGACAGATAACTTACGTGGGAGTGGTATGTACCAAAATCTAAAACAAGAACAATAATTGGGAAATACAAGTGTTTAAGCAAGCAAATCTGTTTAAAAAAAAAAACAAAAACAGAGATGTTCAGAGAACATTTGCATTTGGAGAAGTTACACAATTTATCAGTAAGGTTAAGAGACAAACAAAATCTAAAATAAAACATTTCCCCTATGATCTGTGTGTGGATATATTTAAACTTTCACCTATCTGGACTTTAGTTTGTTAATTTATGTGAAATTGGGATCAATGCCGGGCATGGTGGTGCACGCCTTTAATCCCAGCACTCAGGAGGCAGAGGCAGGTGGATTTCTGAGTTCGAGGCCAGCCTGGTCTACAGAGTGAGTTCCAGGACAGCCAGGGCTATACAGAGAAACCCTGTCTCAAAAAAAGAAAGAAAGAAAGAAAGAAAGAAAGAAAGAAAGAAAGAAAGAAAGAAAGAAAGAAAGAGAGAGAGAGAGAGAGAGAGAGAGAAAGAAAGAAAGAAAGAGCAAGAGAGAAAAAGAAAGAGAAAAAGAAAAGAAAAGAAAAAAGAAAAGAAAAGAAAAGAAAAGAAAAGAAAAGAAAAGAAAAGAAAAGAAAAGAAAAGAAAAGAAAAGAAAAGATTGGGATCAAAATATGTTTTCTTGCCTATATAAAGCAATGATGCCATTAGAGATAAAGTCCTCATTTCCAGCACTAGTGTGCACAGCCTCCCTATGGATACACTGACTTTCTATATCTGCTTGTGTCTGTTTCATTTGTCTTTCTGCCGCCCATCCTCTAAGTCCTCATCACATGCTTTCAAAATGTAGCACTGAAATGTTGTCATGGTTTTTTGTCAAAAGGTCTTGACCACCTCGATGTTGTTATTTTATACTCAATTAACTTTAGAACTTTTGTCAGAATTATTTTTTAATTAAATTGGAGTTATGGTAACTTATCACATTTGGAGAAATAGACATTCTCACATTTTTTAATTACTGTGATCTTCAAAACACTGTAAAAATTTTCCGTGACTCAGTTCACTCACATGAACCCTAGTAAGAATCACAATTAACACTAACATACAAATAGCAAAAGTGAGTTTAAGGAATTTGTTTCCTCTTTAATTTAATTAGATTTACTCTGCATTTTATTTATTCTGAGAAAGCTACTCATTTAACCCAGGCAAGGCATCCAAGCTGAGACTATGGTAAGCTTATCTTTGCTCCTCTCGTTCCTCCATTGCTGGGTTTCCCACAGGTGAACGCAGGGTGCAGCATCCTTCCAGGGATGCATCCATGTGTGGAACAGAACTGCAGAAGAGCAGGTGGGTCTGAAGGGGCACACACGATTTCAGCTCCCAGCAGAAGATGAGCTGCACACTGTTCCTGGAGCGTTCGAATGCAAGTTTCAAAGACTCCATGACTTTGGAGCCTGTATCTAAAGATAACTGACACGTTTTTAAATTTCTTTCCTAATGACTACATTAGAAAGGTTTTCTACATCTTGAGTGAATTTTAATACTTTGGCCTTCAGAAAGTTATTCCTGTCATTGACTGCTTCGATGTGCTGAAATCTCTTAGGAGTTTATTCTTCTCTCTGTTCATTGCTAATTTCTCCTTCTCATTTCCAAGAGCTTTAGTATTCCGTTTGTCCAGGTTTTTCATTCATTTATCATATTCTACAAGCCAGTTCTTCTGAATACTTATCACTTTGATTGGGATTCCATTCCTTAATTTCTTATTTTTAATTTATACAGTTGTGTACATAGTATGTTCTCACACTGGTATTTTCAAAGACTTTTCTTCTTCCTGTTGCTATTATTGCATATTTTATTCCAATATTTGAGAATTTTTAAAGACCTAAATGATTGAAAATTCTTATTGAAATCATAATATTAATACCAATATTATTTCTAAGAAACAAAGAATATCTCCCCAATGGTCTCTACCTTTCTGGAGATACCTGATAACCTGTGTTTAATGGTAATCATTTTCATAAGTCTAATGCTCTTTATTTTTAACTATGTGCATGTCTGTCCTTGGGTATGTACACATGAGGCCAGAAGAAGAAGCCAGATGCCCTGAAGCTGCAGTAACAGGCAGCTGTGAGCCACCCTCCGTGGGTCCTAGGAACCCATAGATGGCCATCTGCAAGAGCAGCACATACTTTTAACCACTGAGCTACCTCTCCAGCCCCTCATGATTTTTATTAGCAAAATCAGTTTTACTTAAGAGTATCCAGCAAAGACAACTGTTGTAGAAAGCATCCGAGCACAAGATACAGAGCTGCAGCAAGCAGCATCCTTACGGGGCAGCTAAACGGGTATGAGAACCTGCACCCTTCTTTGAGACCCCTGAGCTCACTGGTGAACTCTGCTTCCGAGTCCTCTTGCAAAGCACACCACAGGCTCAGTCCATGTTCAAGGCCCACCCGCTTCAGTTCACATTCCCACATTCTAGATCCATAACAGAGAACATCGCCATACAGCATTCACTGTAGTTGAGAGAAGGAGAGGGAGAACACACATTATTTTATTTAACACCCTCAGCTAAAGTGGGTTGTCAAAGAACAATGCTCAGAGTCTTCCAACAGATGTAGATGTCCTTTGAAGCAAAAACATTCGAACATTTACTTGCTACATTACTCTACACATTCTCCCACCAAAGCCACAGGATTGAGTGGCACGTCTCACTAAGTTAAAAAATAACCACATTCCCATCAAGTCTCTGTCTGCACTCTCTGTTTTTCTCCCTCACATTAGCTTTGCATGCTTCTCTAATCCTATCAATCCCACACAAGGCTTCTGAAAGTTGAAACAGCCTTCCGGTTCTGTGTCACAGCCTTGCATTCATACCATTGATGTAACTCCATAAAATAAAGAGTAGTAGATAGAAATAAAAGCCACCATCAATGAGCCAGCCCGTGCAGTACAGTGACGAATCCCTGGATGAGAAACCTCATAGGCAGGCATATTCCTATTTGCAGCGTTGTTTCCAACGAAGTGCTTCTTCCCCAAATGTTTGCAGTGGGATGAGCTGTGGAGAGTAAATGGAGGATTCATGTCGGGCTTTATATTCAAAGGAAGACAAGTGTTGCAAACAAAGCCAGAAGAAGGGAACACAGTGACATTCAGATCTCCCAAAGCAAAGTGTTCCTAAGGAAAAAAAATCCATACGGTGCGATACAGATTTAAATAAGGAGAAAAGAGTGTAATCCTAACCAATGGTTTCTACTTTGAACATACAAGGAGTTCACTGAAGAAATCCTGTGGAGGTCGGAATATCACAAAGAACCCTTCCAAGATAAACTGTAGTGTGCTGGTTTGCCAATAGGGCAATCTGAAGTTCAAACTCAGCCACCGATATTTAACTCTTTGTGTAACAAAACATAAAATTCCTTTAGCTTTTCCTCTTTTCCTGGAGAAAAATGTAAAAAAAAATCACTGAATGTACTTCACACTAAGCAAACCAATTTGAAATTTTTAGCACCTAGTATTTTACAATTTTACAATACACTCACCATGAGTTTTGAAAATTTTGAACTCCCACCATCCTATACAAACCAACCAATGAAATCCTGCTACATTCCCCAGCTGTAGGATTTAGAATACATGCTTGAGTCAAAGCCTCCATCAAGACCACTGCTTGACCCCTCATTTGATGCTTGCTTCCAACCAAGAGGGGTACCAGAATTAGAGCCAATGAAGGAGTTACTTCTGGAACCAAAAGCCTGACTCTGGATGCTGCCCCTGGCTTTGCTATGACTGGTTCTGACTGGTTCTGGGGCCTGACTGGTCCTGCTAACTAGCTGACATCATACCTCACTGCTCTGCAGTCATCTCGGCTGCAGCTTCCATTACTGGGTTAATGCTGAAGACTCCAAAGCTCAGCCCTCTGCCCATATTACCTCCCTGGTAAGTTCCCAAACCAGATCCACCACCTCAACTTTTAGCAAGCCCACCCCAATTCCCAAGGCCACCTGGAGTACCACCAAATCTTCCTCTTCTTTCTAACTATTGCTATTTTGTTTAGGTTCAACATTGGATATAGGCACACTGATTCCGTTAGTGATCCTCTCCACAAAGAGATTGTACAACAATGTAAATGTAGCAAAGGCAAAGCCCAGAATTGTAAAAGCATCTTTTATTTGCCTGATGTAATTGTCATCACAGGGACTTACTGTTAAAGAAGCTCACTTTTTGTAGTTCATTCTGAACTCTGCCTGGTTGGTTCAAGTCAGCTGTTCTGGCTCAAACTGACTATTCCTCTCCAAGTTGACTGCTTCAGTCTGGCTTCTCTCAGCTTCTCACTGAATTGCTCTGCTTAGACTCAAATTAACTCTGGCAATTTGTTCTTTTTAATGATTTTTTTATTAGATATTTTCTTTATTTACATTTCAAATGCTATCCCAAAAGTTCCCTATACCCTCCCCCTGCCCTGCTCCCCTACCCACCCACTCCCACTTCTTGGCCCTGGTGTTCCCCTGTACTGGGGCGTATAAAGTTTGCAAGACCAAGGGGCCTCTCTTCCCAATGATGGTCAACTAGGACATCTTCTGCTACATATGCAGCTAGAGACACGAGCTCTGGGGGTACTGGTTAGTTCATATTGTTGTTCCACCTATAGGGTTGCAGACTCCTTCAGCTCCTTGGATACTTTCTCTAGCTCCTCCATTGGGGGCCCTGTGTTCCATCCAATAGATGACTGTGAGCATCCACTTCTGTATTTGTGGCAATTTGTTCTAATCTTCTGTCTCCTTCTTATTCTCTGGCTTCAATTGCCTCTACTGAACTGCAATAGCATTACATCATCTTCTGTTGGTGTTTCCTGAGTGCATCATTCTCATCTTCTGACACCCATATATCATCAGACTCCTTTGCTGCTGCCATTAAGTGTGAGAGGGAACTGAGGCAGTGAAGGATCTGTTATCAGCCAAGGTGATCTGTTATCACCCCTTCATGCCCACAAAATCCAGCCCCTCATTTTTAAAGTGTATCATTATTTTATTAACAAAATATACAGCCATGTGCTTTGAGATTTATATAAATAGCATGTTCTTCCTTTTACAAGGTGGTTTTGTTTGCTAAATCATAGTTTTAGATCCATCCATGACTGATTACAATCAGAGATTACTTCTTTGAACTGCTTTGGAGCTTTCTGTGGTCATGTATAATCTATGAGCCATGTACAACTATTCTATAAATGGAAGGACACTTTGTACCCCACATTTTGCAAGCCTGAATGATGCCACAGAGCTCAATTGTGCCTCCTTTTTTGCAAGAGAGGAAGAGTTGCCATAAGGCACCTAAGACTAAAAACAGTAATGACAGGTAAGACACATCCTCACCTTTGAATAATGCCAATTATTACAAGCTGCACAGCTTCTGCTTTTGAAATATACTGAAGGTTTTCTGGGTCTTGGCATATGTCCAGATTTCATTTGAGTATGTGCTCCTTTGAAAAATAAAAGGCACTTCTGTACCTGAGTTACAAAACTATTTACCAAACTATGAACTCATGATTATTGATCAGGTTATTCAATATTATATATGGTTTTTTGTCTCCTAACCTGAAAATTTGGGAGAGTGTTAAAATCTTTTACTATATTTAGTGTGTGTGTGTGTGTGTGTGTGTGTGTGTGTGTGTGCGTGCATGTGTGAATATGTGTATGGCCTGGTACACATGTGGAAAACAACTTGTGGGCGTTGATTCTCCCCTTCCATCATGTGGATCCCAGGCCTTCAGGCTTGCCGGCAAGCACCTTTACCCGTTCAGCCATCTTGCTTGCCCAAGATCCCCTGCTATTTCATTTGTGTGTTCTGTTTTATACTTTTAACAAAATCTCAAGTTATAAATTATATTTTATTACATTAGAATACTTTGTTTCGACTTGCATGTATTTATTGACATTGTGAACTAATCACTTTGTTATAGTCTCCATTGTTACCTGCATATTGTGACTAACATCATCCTTTACATTTTGTTTTAATTTGCCTGCTGTATCTCTTTGCCTCCGTTTAATTTCATAATGATATGTTCCTGCATGAAGCAAGTCTCTCAGCTAAAGAAAATTTTCTCCATTAGATGGAACCTTATTAATATGGAGATTTAGTCCACTTATATTAACTATCATAATTGCTTTTTTGCTTAGTCTTCAACCAGGTTATTCTATCCATTCTTTTCCTAGTTTCCTTATTATTCTCTCCAGAAATTATTTTAAAAATCAGTTTGTTCCTACTCATAAATCTGATAAGAGATTTGCAATGACCTATATTAAATTAACATCCACACTCATCAACAGCATTATGATTTCATTTTTCCTTTCAAAAGTAAAAACTCAAACTCTAAGTGTCTGTCTTTCTTTCTAATCCCTCTACAATTTACTGGGATAATAATAATTATTATTCTAATACCACCAAAATGGCTGTTTGTTGAATACTTGCCTAACTTATAACAGCTGCTGCTATATGTTGGTTCATTTTACCCATACCACAATCCCATGAACTAAGTGTGATACTTGTTCCCAAATAAAATGGGAAAATAGTGCTGCAGAGAGTTTCAGAGAGTTTAGTTTGCCTTGCTATAAAACCTACTATGTGTCCGAGTCAGCCTTAGAACCAGTTACTTTGGAATCAGACGCACACACTTAACTACTATTCTGAAACGAGCCCGTGGGTGTTGGCAACCCATTGTTCTGTTTGGTTGTCTAGATCATAAGAGAAAGCTCAGTATTTAACTTCATGTATTTAACTAGTTATTATAACTGGCTTGATCAAATACCTCATTCGTGTTCCTATTCAGATAATACCTTCTCAATTTCTCACCCTTGGCTTTCATATCTAGAATAACAGATAGTATCATATACAATACATAATAAAATACTAGTGCTCCACTAACCCCCTCATCCCCTCCCAGACTGAGCTCATCTGTCACAGTTACCCTCACCCACCCTTGCATACAGCGCCCTTGTTCATCCTCCCCCTTCACCTTCTCCACTGGAATGTGAGCTTCATGGGGAAGTGTGCTCACAGCTGCATCCCAAGTACCTCAAACAAGCACAGGACACAATCCTCATGTGACCACTGAGTGAGTAAAAGGGGCCCTGACTGGCTCTGCTCACCCCAGAGCCCTCATGTGCTTTGCTGCATCACTCCTTAGGTCTGATGCACTTTTCCTTCTTCTTGCAGAGCTGATGACCATGGGTCCACGTTGAAAATGTCCAGTTATAACATTACTTAATGTACTTTCCCCGAGAACTATGTGTCTTTTTGCCATTATCTTATACTAGCCTACCTAGAAATCTCCCATTACAATATAAAACAAAATGTGCTGTCTGAGAAGTTCACCCACTGAGATGCAAAAAAAAAAAAATAAATAAATGTTTTAAAGTATT
The DNA here is from genome assembly GCA_902729485.2 of Mus minutoides. NCBI lineage: Eukaryota > Metazoa > Chordata > Mammalia > Rodentia > Muridae > Mus > Mus minutoides. The sequence continues at coordinate 428,043 of LR749521.1, forward strand.
TTTTTTAAGAGAACCCAAGATAACCTCCCAACTCACAGTAACATCAAGGCCAACCTGGAGATCTGTCTTAAAATATATATATATGAGAGCGGAGATATCTAAATATTAGAACGGCAAAAGTCTAAATAAAACACAATAAAATTCATAAGATTTTGCTGAAAATAGTAGTTAATATATAGCTTTTTAAATGATATCACCCTAAATCTTAAGAGTAAAATCAAATAAAGTTGGAAGAAAAGGCAGGTGAAGAGCAGAGTCAGGCACAGGTGGGAAAAAGACAAAAATCAGTACAAATTGATCGGCATATTGAGCTGGAAGAGTCTGCACACGGGCTCAATCTATTCACTCCAGTCCAGGGATGAGGCAACCCTCAGCTCTCACCCACCTCTGGCTCCTTCATGGTCATCTGGACCTCGGGATTAGAAGAGACCTTTCATCTAGACAATTTTTAGCAGGAGCCCCTGGCTATGGATTTCCTACACTAAATAAGATCCTGGTCAATAGGACATGACTTCTGGGAGAACAGGAGTTGTCAGTTAAGAGGAAGCTGTTTACAGTTACCTGTGCTCCTCTTACCTCATCTGCTGACCTCTGTCCTGAGCCAGTAGGAGGGATGGGGGACACATCCATCCCTGGAATGAAGAAAACCTCTTTGTTGTCTCTGAACATCTTGACTGCTTGTGGCCATGGCTTTCTTTAATAAAGCTAGAGGCCGGGCAAGTCAGGGTGGACATGGTTTTCCAGTCCAGTCCTATGCATCATGCATGGGTAACTATTTCCCAGAGGAGCACCCAACACCATTGACAAATACTAGGTCAGGTGAGATGAATCATCACATAAAAGGTCGTTAAGAGCAGGACATGGCAATCCCAACACATGAGATGCTAAGGCAGAAGGATCATGAGTTTGAAGCCAGCCAGAGCTACATAATGAATTCAAGTGCAGCCAGGACTACATAGTAAGACTGTCATCATCATCATCATCATCATCATCATCATCATCATCATCATAAGGCTAGAGCAACAAGCTCAGTAGTTAAGCGCACTTGCTGGCCTTGGAGAGAGGCCAAGTTCAGTTCCCCATACCAACATCTAGCTATACACAACCATCTCCAAAGGATTCAATGACTTCTTCTGGCCTCTACAGGCACCCACATGTATGTACACACACATGAACATACACATACGTATAAATAAGTGATATAATACATTGTATAAGTCATTTAAATAGTGCCAAATATCCTCAACTCTAACACTGATCCTAACTGGAGGACCAAATGACCTTGATAACTATTTACAAAATCAGAACTTCTAACAAAGTAACAAAAATGACCACATAGATGAGACCAATGAGACAAAATATGAATGGTTTACTGCATTTTCATAACTAATAGAGCCAAAATAGCATCCCAGAATCATTCAAAACTAAATAAGAAAAAGCTTTCATGTGAAGCAAGCACTGCTTTGGTTGCAAATTCTAAAAAGGAAATGCCAGAAAAAGTTTCTTAAACTAATCTTAACCATTCCAGTATCAAAACTGCCAGTGGTCCTGCTGGGACTTCCAATCAATGCATCACAGTGAAATTAATCAGTGTGACTCACCACATTAGCAAAGGACATTGCTGACAAAACTCCAGTTCCAATATTGTCTAAATGAAAATTTTCAAGAATCATTTTTAACTGACCTTCAAAGGGCATTGCTATTTCGGGTTACATGTTGATTGCTGAGCATACACAGTCTGTGGGTTTAAGTCCCAGTAACACACACATACACACAGTTCAAGTTATATTTCACATACTGAATACAGATTTATTTGAGTCATTCCTTTAAAAAACACTATTAATGAATGGAGAACATTTAACCTTTCTACTTATATACTAGGAATTACTGACAGATTATATATTAACTTTTTAGAAGACTGCATTATTATTTTATGTATATGAGTATATCTGTGTATGTTTGTGTATCACATGTATGAAGTGTTCACAGAGGCCAGAAGAGGATATCAGAACCCCTGGAGGTGGAGTTACAGATGGTAATGAACTGCCACATGGATGGGTACTACTCCTAACCATGGAACCATCTCTCTTGCCACCCATGTATCAGTGTTTACTGTATTGTTTAAACAAGGGAAGAAGGGGGGAACACATGTAAGAATGAAAATATAAATAAATCAGATCTTTAGTTAGAATGATATGTTCTTAGAAAGACAAAAGCAAAATTCAAGTGATGGAACTACTACCAGAGACAACAACCCACCAAGTTCTAAGTCACAAATTGAATTGCATCCCTTTATGAAATGATCCGTGATTAGCATAACTGAAACACAGAATGAATTTCACTGATAAAAGACATCAACATATTAAAATAATAAAATGTTTGTTTAATTTAGGTCACTGGGTTTCAGTCTTTTTGTTGGTTTGTTTTGAAACATGACAAAAAAGACTTCAAAAGCTGTTACCATATAATATAATTCTGGTTGGGAATGTTAATAGAGAGAAGGCCAATATCCACTGGTTGTTTTATAAAATGAATTAATGACAATAATGAGTTGTATTTATGACTTAATTTGTGGCATTTTTATGGAATGGGCTTTAATTCTGTTTTCTGCTTAATCTAAATTCTATTCAAACTCCCACTTTATAGACAAGGAAATTAAGGAAGAGAAAGAGCAAACACCATTGTGGTTTGAGTGGGAAATGTAGAAACATAGAGCCCTGTGTTTGAATACTTTACTCCAAGCTGATGGTGCTGTTTGGGGAGGTTGCAGAACCATTAGGAAGGGAAGCCTTGTTTAGAGGAAGTGGGTCACTCAGGAGGCAGGGGAGCGGGGCTTGGAGTTCCACTTATTCACTTACAAAGTAAGTATGCAATGTGGCCAGCCAACCTTCTGCCTCTACCCCCTGTCTTCCCTGCCTGCTGTATATCTTCTATCATGATGGACTCTCTCCCTCTGTAACAGTAAGGCAAAGGTACACCCTTTTCTTAAGTTGTTTGTGTCAGGGCATTTTATCACAGCAAAAATCAAAGGAACAAGAGAGAAATTTGGTACCAAGAAATGGAGCCGTTGTTATGTGACAAGCTCGACCTTGTGGATCTAAGGCCTTTAGTTCTTATTTGCTGGAGGAATGTGGTTGGTCGTTCAAATGCTGTAGTATGGCAGATTGAGAGGTATCTTAGAATATCTTCAGATTCCAGCCAGTCACATGACTAAGAAAATACTTCATCTATGATTAGTATATCAGTACCATCTGACAGAGGCTGGGCTCAAATGACCTTCCAGGCATCTTCATATAAACTGGTAGTAACCCCCAACCCCCAATAAAGGACCAATGGCAAACTGACATCATCTCTGGGTATGCAACAGGGCTAAAGGATCCAAGACAGCTTCTCTCCAATATCAGCATGGCAAATGTGGCTAGAAGGTTAAACCTATAGAGACAGTCAGCAGAGCTACAGACAGCTTCTCCATCATGGAAATCTCACAGCATTAATAAATGTCTTGTGGTGGCTGGTCAATCTCAAAAAATGTCCTCCAAGTAAGGAAGTGGAGCTGTCATTTTTGGAAGGCCATTGCCAAGATATGGCTATCATTTACTTCTGCCATATTTGATTAATGGGGTACTAGCCAGTTTCTGCTTCTGCCCTCCAGGTATCCAGGGACCATTGCACAACAGGCCCAGAATGGAAGGAATGAACCTTATCCTCTATCGAGAGTAACAAAGGCTATATAAACCTTGGGAAGTGGGTAGGTGTTTGCAGGGTGAGTGCACATTATGCACATATGGTCCTGAGATGCCTGGAATGTTTCATTTGCATGGAGAGGAATTCCAGGTGCTTGCTGGACATGATTTTATAGGGAGAAAAGAAAGTAAATCTGTAATTTGGCCACCAGGCTACACAACTACCTCAAGGGTGGCAGAGGTGGGGGACACATGATATACATGAGCTAAGACATGCAGGCCCAAAGGAAGGAGGAAACAGTCTTACTCCTGCCAGTCTCAGGACGAGATTTTGGGGGTTTAAACAGACACATTGCAGCCTCACTCTTACTCCAGACTGGTTCCCCCAGTCACATGGCTTTCCAGTCCCACATCTCCCCCTTTTGTTTTATAAAAGGGAGATGACATCATGGTCATCAGCCTTTATCTTGGGAAAGGTTTGGTATTAAAAAGTTTGATTGGCAGATACTTTTGCAGTGCTATTTATTTGCCATATAAGAAATTGGATGGGACAGAGTGCCAGGAGAAGTAGGGCTCCAACGACCAGTATGGGGCCAAGGAGGGGGAGAGGCCAAGCTACCAGAGGGTTTGAGTACCATGAGTATCATGAGGTGTTGAGGTGTTGGGCACATAGTGTGCCTGGAGATCTCAAAGGAGATCTGTGAGCATTTGTAAGTTTCGTTCCTCCTGCCCAGATTCACTGACATAGAAACAGCGTTCCTCCCCAACACAGTGCAAGTCCCTCCGTGTCCAGCATTCAGAAAGTCCAGAGCTCTACAGTTTGGGAGAACAACCCACATTAGGGAGGTCATCTGTAGCTGGAGGGGCCCAAGATGATCTGTGGTGGAAGCCATGGTCTGGTCAAGTGTGTCCTGGAAGCTGTCAGCCAGGTGTTGTGTCTGGTCCTTTTGCTCTGAAGCACACAAACTTTTAAGGTAACATTGTGGGCACATTTCTTCATTAACACATGTACGGAATGTGGGGTATGCAGGAATCGGCGCATGATGATTCCTTGCTCTGTGTTTGAGCAGGTGAAAGACATCAAACTTTATAAGTCTGTTTGGACTGCACAACAAAACTGCAATAAATATTTTTATCTACAGCATATGAAAGGATAGCATATAATAATAAGTCATGAGGACCAGGTCGCCAAAGAGATTTGTTGGCCATGCAGAGGCACTTGTGTCTCATCTAGTCTCTTGAGCTGTTCCCATGCAAAGGGAACAGAATTTCCATCATCTGTTTTCTTTGGGGGTTTTTTTTGGAGGGGGGGTTCCTTCTTTCATGTCTGGAGCCAAGATTTTCAGGAGGTCTTTCCTGATCAAATCTAATTTTTATTAGCCTTGAAGGAATCCACAGCTTTTTGCTTCCTGTTGAAACAAGAGAAAAATTTCCTCTTCTTCAAAGTAACTCATTTCTTGGCTTTTATTCTGAGGTCTAACGTATTCTTAAGATATATATGCTGATTTAATTCAGAAGCCCTTTCGAAAAATCTAGTGTTTTGTTTGTTTGGTTGGTTGGTTTGGTTTGTTTTGCTTTTGCTTTTGCAGCTGTGTCATCTGTGTCATTGACATTTAAGAAATTCTGAAGTCATCGAAGCATCATTTATTGCACCTGCTTAGAGTAGCTGAGACACAATGCTAACCTATGTGACCTGGAGTGGCAGTGTTAAATGCTCTTAGCATTTGAAAGGTATCAGAATTTTTATAAAGAGGAAGCCAGAGGTTTCAGAGTCCCTGGAAGTGCAGTTAGAGGTAGGTTGTGTGGCCTGGCATAGGCAGTACTGATAATCAAACTCAGGTCCTCTACAAATGCGTTCGATTCTCTTAACCACTGAGCCATACCTCCACCCTGTGGTATCTTTTACTGTTAATTCAATGACATAACCCCTGGGCAGCAAACTATATGAGCTGGCACTGCCAAAACATCCCCAGAAATAAGAGTCGACACCACAACAAGCCAAAGTTTTTGAAGAGCAGAGAAGGCAGAATTGAAGAGAAGGAAAAAAAAAAACCCACAAGCAAAGAAGGGCACTGTGCAAGCCTAGGGCAAAGTGCAGAGCCCACAGACTCATGTCTCTAGAGGCACAGCTGGGATGCGCAAGGTGTTATAGCTTCAATTCTGCCCCGAAGGCAAACCTTGAAGTCTTAGCTTCAGGAGCTCCAAATATGATCACATTTGGAAATAAGGTCCTTGTATATGTAATCCATTTAAATGAGATAACACAGAGGTAGAGTGGGCTCCTTGCCCCATATTCTGCTGTCCTTCAGAAGTCTGGGAAGAGATACACAGTCTGTGAGGAGGCTACGTTAAGGCACAGATGATGTGATGCTTCCAGAACCAAGAACTACTGCAGCAAGCCAGAAAGACACCAGAACAGGATGAGAGACCACTTCCTCACAGGCTGCGGGCCTCCAACCCCGAATCTTCCAGAACACGAGCAATCAATTCTTGTTGTTTGCAGTGTTCAGCCTGTGTCACTTTGTGACAGCAGCGCTGGAAGCTAATCTAACCCCACGTCCACGTGAGCTCATCTGAGCGCCTTTCTGTTCCCTGAAAGCAATTGTAACAGAAATCCAGGTAACCGGGTGTCTACTCACTGCACCGAGCTTAGGAAGCACCCTGCCAGAACCAGGGCTCTGCTCAGAAATTTATTTTTAATCTCCTCCGAGACAGAGATAAATGAACAGGCAAAGTTTAAAAGTTCTCTTCTAAGAGCATGATGAAAATAGTTTTAGAAAGAAAAAAAAAACACCTTGGGAGATGCGCAGACGCTCAGTATCACTCTGGAATATAGTCACCAGATGCATAAGTCATTTTTCCATGCGATTTCTGTCCATTGCCCCAATAAAAACTGGAGAATATGTTTTAAAACATCTTTAATTTTAGACTAGAGGGATAGATTACTTCCCCCACCCTAATAAAGCAAACCAGCAAGGCTGTGCTGTCTGCACGTTTCAAACCTGGGTCTGTTGTCTTCAGTCCCAAGTGTGTGCCTCTGGGCTACACTAAAGCTGTACACTCTGAACATTCCGATCCAGAGCAGACTCCTGCTCACTCAGGCCTTTCCCCTTCCACGGCACCACAGACACCGGCAGACACCCCACCGAAAGCCCTGTCTGAGAATCTTTAACCAACAGACTCCCAGATATTCGAGGCAGAAGTGAGTCTGCATCCTCAAGCCCCATCAAAGGGCCACTGGTAGTCTCTTCCCCACCGACTTCCCTGCTGCATACTAGGAAAGCCTGAATGCAGACTTTACAGAGAGGGTGCAGGTGATATGGCCCCATGGGCACAATCAAGGTAGAGCTGGCTCCACCACTCATCTGTCCCTGAGGTGGTGTGGGCACGGGGGAGATGCACTCCTCCACTCACCTCTTGCCACCTGCACTCCCTCCACTCACCTCTTGCCACCTGCACTCCCACTCTCATGCCCTTGGGACTGGCTTATCTGCACTCATGTCTCCAGCCCTAGCTCCACTGTGCTCCCCAGTTGAAGCGTGAGGCCCACTCTCCCAAGTGCTGCAGCTGGTGAGGGGCTGGGCCAGGGTAACAGTCGGCTCTGCACTTTGCCCTAGGCTTGCACAGTGCCCTTCTTTGCTTGTGGGTTTTTTTTTCCTTCTCTTCAATTCTGCCTTCTCTGCTCTTCAAAAACTTTGGCTTGTTATGGTGTTGACTCTTATTTCTGGGGATGTTTTGGCAGTGCCCGTCAGGAGATCTGCCCCTCCCCGCAAGATCTTGAGAGGAAGAGAGCTGGCCCCGCCCCTCTCTTGCAGGAAAGTGGGCCCTGTTCCTTGCCGGGGTAACAGTGAAGCTGGCACTGATGGCAAAGGCATGGGTAAGCCAGTCCCAAGGGTGTAAGAGCAGGAGGACTGGCCCAGCCCCTCACCAGCTGCAGCACTTGGGAGAGTGGGCCTCACGCTTCAACTGGGGAGCACAGTGGAGCTAGGGTTGGAGACATGAGTGCAGATAAGCCAGTCCCAAGGGCATGAGAGTGGGAGAGCTGACTCTGCCAATGGTGGCACTGGGTGGCCTAGCCTGGGCAGTGCTGGAGAGCTCCCCCTGGTGGTGCAGATAAGGAAGAACCAGTCTATTTTCTCTCCGGAGACTGTCTAAGGCAGGACCAGCAAGGAGCACACAGGCCACAAGAGTGGTGGAGCAGCTAGGACAGGGTTCTTCCTGCCTCCATCTGCACAGAGGAGCTGGGGCTGTACCGCAGCCCTCTGTGTACGGGTCCTGCCAGGGGAGAGCTGGTCTCCCAGGAGTGAGGACACAGGCTTACAGGCCCACAGGAGGGACAAGCTCAAGCCACAGACAAGACCAACTATAACACCACAGATAACCAGATGGTGAAAGGCAAGTGCAAGAACCTTACCAACATAAACCAAGGCTACATGGCATCATCAGAAGCCAGTTCTCCCACATCAGCAAGTCCTGGATACCCCAACACACCAGAAAAGCAAGATTCTAATTTAAAATCACATCTCATGATGCTGATAGAGGACTCGAAGAAGTACATAAATAACTCCCTTAAAGAAATATAGGAGAGCACAGGGAAACAGCTACAAGCCCTTAAAGAGAAAAAAAAACTTAAAGAATTACAGGAGAACACTAACAGGCAAAGGAAATAAAGAAAACCATCCAGGATCTAAAAATGGATATAGAAACAATGAAGAAATCACAAAAGGAGACAACTCTGGGGATAGAAAACCTAGGAAAGAGATCAGGAGCCATAGATGCAAGCATCACCAACAGAATACCAGAGATAGAAGAGAGAATCTCAGGTGCAGAAGATACCATAGAAAACATTAATACAACAGTCAAAGAAAATGCAAAGTGCAAAAAGTTCTTAACCCAAAACATCCAGGAAATCCAGGACACAACAAGAAGATGAAACCTAAGGATAGTAGGTATAGAAGAGAGCAAAGATTCTCAACTTAAAGGGCCAGTAAATGTCTTCAACAAAATTATAGAAGAAAACTTCCCTAACCTAAAGAAAGAGATGCCCATCAACATACAAGAAGCCGACAGAATTCCAAATAGATTGGACCAGAAAAGAAATTCCTCCTGTCATGTAATAATCAAAACACCAAATGTACAAAACAAAGAAAGAATATTAAAAGCAGTAAGGGGAAAAGGTCAAGTAACATATAAAGGCAGACCTATCAGAATTATACCAGACTTCTCACCAGAGACTATGAAAACCAGAAGATCCTGGACAGATGTCATACAGACCCTAACAGAACACAATGCCAGCCCAGGCTGCTATACCCAGCAAAACTCTCAATTACCATAGATGGAGAAACCAAGGTATTCCATGACAAAACAAATTTATACAATATCTTTCGATAAATCCAGCCCTTCAAAGAATAATAAATAGAAAACTCCAATACAAGGAGGGAAACTATACCCTAGAAAAAGCAAGAAAGTAATCTTTTAACAAACCAAAAATAAAATAGCTACATGAACATAATTCCACCTCTAACAACAAAAATAACAGGAAGCAACAATCACTTTTCCTTAATATCACTTAGTATCAATGGATTGAATTCCCCAATTAAAAAAAATAAACAAACATAGAATAACAGACAGGATATGTAAACAGGACCCAACAGGAAATCCACCTCAGTGACAAAGACAGACACTACCTCAGAGTAAAAGGCGGGAAAACAATTTTCCAAGCAAATGGTCCTAAGAAACAAGCTGGAGTAGTCATTCTAATAAAGAATAAAATCAACTTTCAATCTAAAGTTATCAAAAAACATAAGGAGGGACACTTCATACACATCAAAGGTAAAATCTACCAAGATGAACTCACAATTCTGAACATCTATACTCCAAATGAAAGGGCATCCACATTCATTAAGGAAACTCTAGTAAAGCTCAAACCACACATTGCACCTCACACAATTATAGTGGGAGACTTCAATACCTCAATCTCAACAATGACACAGAAACTAAATATAGACACGTTGAAACTAAACTATTTTATGAATTTTATTGATCATAGAAACAGAAACTAAATAGAGACATGTTGTTTCATAACAGAAGTTATGAAACAAATGGATTTAAGAGATATCTATAGAACATTTTATCCTAAAACAAAAGAATACACCTTCTTCTCAACACCTCATGGTACCTTCTCCAAAACTGACCATATAATTGGTCATAAAACAGGCCTCAATCCCATGCATTCTATCAGATCATCTCAGACTAAGGCTGGCCATCAGTAACAACAAAATAATAAAAAACCCAAATACCTATGGAGCTGAACAATGTCCCACTCAATGATAACTTGGTCAAGGAATAAAGAAAGAAAGAAATTAAGGACTTTTTAGAATTTAATGAAAATGAAGCCACAACATATACAAACTTATGGAACACAACGAAAGCACTGCTAAGAGTAAAACTCATAGCTCTGAGTACCTTCAAAAAGAAATTTGAAAGTATACACTAGCACCTTGACAGCACACATATCAAGAAAATCAGAGATGAAAAGGGAGAGATAACAATGGAAATTGAGGAAATCCAAAAAATCATCAGATCCTACTACAAAAGCCTATATTTAACAAAACTGGAAAATCTGAATGAAATGGACAATTTTCTAGACAGATACTAGGTACCAAAGTTAAATCGGGATCAGATAAACCATCTAAACAGTCCCATAACTCCTAAAGAAATAGAAGCAGTCATTAAGTCTCCCAACCCAAAAAAAGCCCAGGACCAGATGGGCTTAGTGCAGAGTTCTATCATACCTTCAAAAAAGACCTAATACCAATATTCTTCAAATTATTCCACAAAATAGAAACAGAAGGAACACTACTCAATTTATTCTATGAAACCACAATTACTCTGATACCTAAACCACACAAAGAACCAACAAAGAAAGAGAACTTCAGACCAATTTCCCTTATGAATATTGATGCAAAAATACTCAATAAAATTCTCGCTAACCTAATCCAAGAACACATCAAAATGATCATCCATCATGATCAAGTAGGCTTCATCCCAGGGATGCAGGGATGGTTTAAAATACGGAAATCCATCAACGTAATACACTATATAAACAAACTCAAAGACAAAAACCACATGATCATCTCATCAGATGCTAAGAAAGCATTTGACAAAATCCAACACCCATTCATGATAAAAGTCTTGGAAAGACCAGGAATTCAAGGACCATACCTAAACATAGTAAAAGCAATATACAGCAAACCAGTAGCCAACATCAAACTAAATGGAGAGAAATTTGAAGCAATCCCACCAAAATCAGGGACTAAACAAGGCTATCTACTCACTACCTGTTCAATATAGTTACTCAAAGTCCTATTCAGAGCAATCAGACAACAGGTCAAAGGGATACAAATTGGAAAGGAAGAAGCCAATATATCACTATTTGCAGCTGATATAATAGTGTACTTACATGACCAAAAAAATTCCACCAGAAAAACTCCTGAACCTGATAAACAACAATAAAAGAACTTCTGGGGGAATCACCATCCATGACCTCAAGCTGTACTACAGAACACTCGTGATAAAAATTTCATGGTATTGGTACAGTGACAGGCAGGTAGATCAATGGAATAGAATTGAAGACCCAGAAATGAACCCACACACCTATGGTCACTTGATCTTTGACAAAGGAGTTAAAACCATCCAGTGGAAAAAATACAGCATTTTCAACAAATGGTGTTGGTTCAACTGGCAGCTGGCATGTAGAAGAATTCAAATCGATTCAGTCTTATCTCCTTGTACAAAGCTGAAGCCCAAGTGGATCAAGAACCTCCACAAAAAAATCAGGTACACTGAAACTAATAGAAAAGAAAGTGGGAATGAGCCTCAAGCATATGGGCACAGGGGAAATTTCCTGAACAGAACACCAATAGTTTATGCTCTAAGATCAAGAATTAACAAATGGGACCTCATAAAATGGCAAATATTCTGTAAGACAAAGGACACTGTCAATAGAACAAAACAGCAACCAACAGATTGGAAAAAGATCTTTACCAACCCTACATCTGATAGAGAGCTAATATCCAATATATACAAAGGACTCAAGAATTTAGACTTCAGAGAACCAAATAACCCTATTAAAAATGCAATACAGAGCTAAAGAAAGAATTCTCAACTGAGGAATACTGAATGGTTGAGAGGCACCTAAAAACATGTTCAGCATCCTTAATCATCAGGGAAATGCAAATCAAAACAACCCTGAGATCCACCTCACACCAGTCAGAATGGCTAAGATCAAAACCTCAGCTGACAGCAGATGCTGGTGAGGATGTGGAGAAAGGGGAACACTCCTCCATTATCGGTGGGATTGCAAGCTGGTACAACCACTCTGAAAATCAGTCTGGCAGCTCCTCAGAAAACTGGACATAGTACTACCTGAGGACCTATCTATACCACTCCTAGGCATATACCCAGAAGATGCTCCAACATATAACAAGGACACATGCTACACTATGTTCATAGCAACCTTATTTATAATAGCCAGAAGCTAGAAAGACCCCAGATGTCCTCAAACAGAGGAATGGATACAGAAAATGTGGTACATTTACACAATGGAGTACTACTCAGCTATTAAAAAAAATTATAAAATTCTTAGGCAAATGAATGGAACTAGAAAATATCATCCTGAGTGAGGTAACCCCATCACAAAAGAACACACATGGTATGCACTCACTGATAACTGGATATTAGCCCAGAAGCATGCAATACCCAAGATACAATTCACAAACCACATAAAACTCAAGAAGAAGGAAGACCAAAATGTGGATACTTTCATCATTCAAAATACCCATGGAAGGAGTTATAGAGACAGAGTGTGGAACAGAGACTGAAGGAATGACCATCCAGAGACTGGCCCACTTGAGGATCCATCCCATATACAGTCACCAAACCCAGACACTATTGTGGATGCCAACAGTGCTTACTGACAGAAGCCAGTTATAGCTGTCTTCAGCGAGGCTCCACTAGTGCCTGACAAATACAGAGATGGATCCTCACAGCCTACTATTGGACTGAGCACAGGGTCCCCAATGAAGGAGCTAGAGAAAGGTGCCAAGGAGATGAAGGGGTTAGCAGCCCCCTAGGGGGAACAATGTGAACTAACCAATGCCCCCAGAGCTCCCAGGGACTAAACCACCAACCAAAGAGTACACATGGTGGGACTTATGGCTCCAGCTGCATATGTAGCAGAGGATGGCCTAGTCGGTCATCAATGGGAGGAGAGGCCCTTGATCCTGTGAAGGCTCTATGCCCCAGTGTAGGGGAATGCCAGGACCAGGAAGTAGGAGTGGGTGGGTTGGTGCACAGGGGGGAGGGGAAAGGATAGGGGGTTTTCAGAGGGGAAACCAGGAAAGAGGACATTTGAAATGTAAATAAAGTAAATATCTATTTTATTTTTAAAGAAAGAACCAGCCTGTCTGACCAGCTCAGCTACCGCTCAGGCCCAGATTCTGGGCTTTGAGTTGATCCACCTCAAAATCTACAACATTTGTGAACTGTTGGAGCTCGTGAAAGGGCCAGTCCTGCCGATCCAGAGCTGCAGGACCTCCATGACACAGCACAACCACAGAACAGCCAGGAGGGGTCCTGATGAGGGTCCAGTACTGATGGTGTCACAGAAGCCAGAAACCTGAACCAGAGCAATGAACATTTGACAGTGAAGGTGTGTGGACAGAGGGATATACTGAGGGACACACTGTAACAACTTCCACAATGAGAATTGATTCCCATGTCAAAATCTGACCCATATATGCACATGCGCATGTACACACTTACACTACACCACACACACACACACACACACACAATTCTCACTTTAAAATTGTATACATTTAGTGTGTGCAATGTGTTTTTACAGGTGTATGCTAATCTACAAACTCGATGTATCTTTCCAGTTTCAGATATTTTAAATTTTCACTCAGCAGTGTTTCAGAGTTTTTTGTGTATTTTTTTTTTTTTGGCAAATTTCTTGATAACCTTGTCCCTAAGAATTTTATGACTTTTGGTGTTACCGTGAATTACGGTTTTTATTTCGTTTTCCAGTTGTTTTTGCTAGCATGTAGACATGTCGGCCTGATAAACTCGAGCTTTGCTCAATTTACTTCCTAGCTCTCTCAGTTGCTCTAGGCACTGCTTAGGATTTTCTATGTTAAAAACAAAGTCATCTGAGAGTAAATAACTTTGGTCCTTTCCGACCTTGTCCCTTCTGCTGCCTTGCCTTATTGCTCTGAGGAGCCTTCCAGTGCAGTACAGGATGTAAGTAACTGAGTAGATATCCTCGCCTTGCCCCTGGTCCTATTAGGGAGGAACCCAGCCCTTCCCAGTTACACATGATGTTCACTGTGACTGTCCTTACCCACTTAATGAGACAGAGCGCGGCTTTTCCCTAGAACACTTATCATCTCAAATCCAAACATGGCCCAAATCGCCTTGCTTCTGTTGTCACTCTGAGCTCACGTGGCACCTCCCTATCAGCAGCAGGAGACACTGGTGTTTGATATTCAGATATGTCTTGCCCTATGACAGCATGCTCACATTTGTATTTGACTCTGCTGCCAGGAGTACCATGCCAGAACAATAGGGGTCTTCCCTCTGGTCTCTGCTTAAATTTCACCATATAATTGAGAGGCCTTTTCTGGCCACCTTAAAGAAAAGAAACCTCTCTCTCTCTCTCTCTCTCTCTCTCAATTGTTCTTTGCCTTATCATCTCTCTAACATAGCAAACACATCTTTGGGTCTTTTTTAAGCTTTTATTATTTATTTATGTATTTATTCTCTGTGTCTCTCTCTGTTTCTGTGTGTGTGTGTGTGTGTGTGTGTATAAACATGTGTTCCAGAAGCTAGAAGAGTATGTTCCTAAACCAGTTACAGGTGGTCATGTGCCACCCAACATAGGTGCTGAGAACTGAACCCAAGTCCTCTGGGAGAGTAGCAAGTGCTCTTCAATACTGAGCCATCTCTCCAGCTCCCTTTGTTCAATGTTCAAATGTTGTGAAAGTATCTAAGATCCTCGAAGGCATATGCTTTAGAAATGTTAGGTGACTTACATCATACTGCAACCTGCTTAAAATTCTAGTCCAAAGATCTGTGTTTGGCAATTAAATATGAGTTAAAACCTTATTTGGGGATATAATTGCCATAGCAGATTGTCAAGACTGCACCCAAGGAAGATATCTTGAAAGGCATTTTCTCTAGTAGTTCAAGAAATACTGCCCTGAACATTGTCAACCCTAGATCTTTTTCTAGTCTGACAATGACAATGTTGTTGTTGTTGTTGTTGTTGTTGTTGTTGTTGCTGTTGTTGTTGTTGTTTTAACTCAAGTCGATAAGCTTCTATTAAAGATGTTCACTTTCAGGGGAGGGAAGGTGGCGTGGTGGTTAACGTGTCTGCCACACATGCATGAGGACCTGAGACTGGATGCCTAGTACCTGTGTACACACCTGGGTGTGACAAGGTGGAATGACTCCCAGCACTGTGGACGTGGATCCCAGGGACTTACTGGCCTGCCATCTATCCAAATGGGTGAGCTCCACGTTCACTAAAAACTCTGTCTCAAGAAATAAGGTAGAGTGTGATGAACACCTGAAATTGACCTCTGGCTTCCACACCTGCCCATATTGTCACATGTGACCACACACACACACACACACACACACACACACACACACACACACACACTACAAATAAATAAAGAAAAACTTTAAAGAAATGTCATGTATTAATTATAATGGTCCTGGTTTGCTAGATGACTTGTAAGCATGGCGTCTGGGGTGTAGAAACTGGCAAGGTGCTATATTCTGGATCTTAATGCACTCCAAGGACTGTGTGCAATACTAGGCCGCCAGTGCTGTTAGCACTGGTAGGAGCTTTGTGGTGTAGGCAGGCTGGGCTCTGGGAGCGTGTCTAGCAGGGAACTGAGAATCCTGATGCTCTTTGTCTCTGCCTTTGCTTCCTCGCCACCATGAGATGAGCAGTTTTCTTGCCTCCAGCATGTGACTTCACCATGACATTGTGTCTCACCATAGGCTACAGAGTCAAGTGACCACAGACTGAAACATTTGTTTATTTCAGACATTGTGTCTAAGGGACAGAAAGCAAACTGTCTGATATACATAAAATCCTGGACTCTTGGAAATAGAAGACATAATATCAGGCTTAGAAGGATATGTGCATATTAAAGTGGAACCTGACTGTTATGGAAGCACAGAAGAAGGAAGGGGTGGTGGTTTGAATGAGATGTCTCCCATAGTTTCTGGCATTTGGACACTTGGTGCCCAGTTGGTAACACTGTTTGGAGGGGCTTATTATGGCCTTACTGGAGGAAGTATCTCACTGGAGGTAGGCTTCAAGAGTTTAAAGACTCAAACTATTTCTAGTTTGCTTTTCTACATGTGTCCTACACTCAAGATGCAAGCCTCAGCTCCATGATCCTGACACTATGTTTTCATTCTGCCACCAGGGACTCTACCCCTGTGGAACCATAAGCCTGCATAAACTTGGCCTTCTATGAGGTTCCTTGGTTGTAGTGTATCACAGCAATAGAAAAGTAAGAACAGTAGAGGTTATGAGGGTTAACACCACACCCATGCAGAAGGAACCTCCATCTTAGGGACAGGATCTTCTCTGTTCCAGGATTAATATAAATTTATTGTGGAAATAAATGCACGAAGTGGTCTTACACTGATAGGATTAACTACTGAATGCAAGGTATTAACACTTTCTGGTTATTTCAATGATATGCAAAAGAGATTAACTAGCCAGAAAATTAAAGTGGCCTTTTCTTTTGATAAAACTGCCCCTTTTTCTTTTCCTAAAAAAAAATATGATAATTTATAGACTCATACTGTCAAAGTCATAGCTTGAGAGTCAGTGTCTACATAATATCACATGCAGCAAAATAGGATATTCTAGACAAAACCTTATAAAACACAACATCTCATTTCATTCGAAGCATGCAGACTGAGGGTAAATCTTGGGGGCTGGAAGGAGTGTGATACGCTGTCGATGTGCAGTGTCTCTTAGATGAGAGGACTGAGTTAGCCAGCCGGAGCCAGGCTGACTCCATAACAGGCTGCAAACCGGCAGTCTGGGAGACTAGGCCTGAGTTTCTGTTTCCCAGAACTGGAAAAGAAAACAAATCAATTCCAGGAAAAATTACCCCTCATGGACAGCCAACCACCTAACCTGAGCCCTGAGCCAACCTCATGGCATCCGATCAGAAGCTGTAGAAGCTGTCCCACCACCTAGCTTAAGCCAACTATAGTTAGTTAGTAAAAGTTTCCCCAAATCTCCCAGAGCCCTAACCAATCACAAGGGCACCCATACCCCTGCAGATAGAGCCACCAATTAAGGGAAAAAAAAGCAAAAGTCACCCTCTCCTACCCTTTCAGGCTTTAGATTGAGCCTGCAAGGTCCACACCTCTGTCTTACATCCCTATGTATGGTGGACCCCTGCATGCAGGTTCTCTGCAGAATAAATGCTCTTTGCTGTTGCACACTGTTTGAGTCTGGGGTATCATTCTTCATGAATCACGGACCCCTACAAAATAAATTGAAACTATTAGCACTGTCCATTAGAGAGTGGTTACCTACATACAAATCCATGGTTAGACTTCTAATACTGGTTGTTATATGGATTAAGTCCCAGTTATTTTACGGACCTTTCTTCAGACCAGACTTAATCAATGCCCATGTTAAAAGAATATTACATATTATCACTTGAAACTGTATAAATAAACCAGGCAGGGTCATTCACACCTGTGACCCCTGCATTCAGGAGGTGGGTGCAGAAGAATAATGAGTTTTAAGACAGCCTAAGCTATATGTGAGGATCTGTTTCAAAACAAACAATTCCTTTTTTGCACACAGTCATTTGCTAATTGACTTTGATTGGCAGCCCATGAAGCTGGATTTAATTTTTTCAATGGACATGGTACATTATCCCTCAGAAAGTATTGTGGGTTTTGTCTCATATATGGATGACATCAATCAAATACATCAAAAATCATGACTGTTTACTTCCAAGAAGATGTAACATGTTCACTGGAAACTGTTGTGCACTACATAATCAGTTGTGTTACTTTTGCAATCAGATTAGGAAATATCTGTGTTTAATTAGCTGTGTGGAATTTAATATATGTCTTGATGATCAGAGCATCCAGTCCTAGACTGATAATAACAGTGGCTTATACCACCCTCATCCCACAGAGATTTATTAAAAAAAAAAAAAAGGTACTTACTTACACACCTATAAGCAGTAGACATGGGCTTATAATGGAAACCACCCTGAGGGGGTCATTTCCAGCATCCCTTTAGGAGTAGGCGAGTTTGGGAAAACTGAAGCCTCAACCCATCTTACATCATCCTCAGCCCTACCTCACACCATCACAAATGATCTCAGCCCTATACTCCAATTTTAATACAAAATTCCAATGTTAGTCACTTACAGACATGGTTTCCTTTCCTAATACCAAAACAAAATACCCTAACAAAAGAAACTTAGGGAAATAGATCCATTCTAACTCATAGTTCAAAGCACAGTCTATTAAGGTAGGAAAAACAAAGCAGTAGGAGCCCTAGAGAGCTGGTCACACCACATTCAAAGAAAAGAAGCAGAAAGCACTTAATGAATAGATGCTAATTCTCAGCTCATTTTCTCCATCATAGATCTCAAGATCCCTCCTGTTCAGGGAATGGTCTCGCCCACAGTGGACAGATGTTCCTACCCTAGTTAAACAGCATTCAAGATAATCGCCCACAAGCATGTCCAGAGGCCAGTCTCCAGGTACTTCTAGACCTTATCATGTGGGAAGCACTCATCATCCACAAAGTAACTCATGTATGATTGAAGAGTCATCTAGTGTGAATTTTATTTAACAGAAATAATCCCCAAGAGGAATGAAAGCAAAGCCAGAAAGAACTTTTATACATGAAACTAGATACCTTGATAACAAAAAGGGAAATATAACTTATATATACACATTTATATCCTACAAAATCTAGGGCTGCTGACAGAATTCAGCGGTAGAGTGCTTGCCTAGAGTGTACAAAAGCTGTGTGTTTAAATTCTCAGTGCCATATAAAATCAAGTTATGCTTGTGGGTGATGTTGGTGTACTTGGGAGGCAGAGCAGGTGCATCTCTGCACGTTCCAGGCTAGCCAGAAAACCCTGACACACACACACACACACACACACACACACACACACACACACACACACTTCTTTAGCTGGAAAACTAATGCTTATACAGCAGGTAGACACTATTTCTCCAAACTCAGAATATTACTTTCCATCATAGAAAGTCACTGGCTTCTGTTTTTATTCCTGTGCATGACCCATCTACGTTTACCTCATTCTACAACAAATCAAAGCACAGCACTTTATATAATTACACAATGCGAAGGTGTTGGGTATCCATCCTATTCTTGACCAAATAATCAAAGTCATTAAGCTCAATTTTTCCCCCTAAATCTTGGGACTCAAAGCCCTGGTCTTCACCTATGAAAGGCAGCATGGTCTATGTGATCTCTAGTCAGTTACAGAAAATGAACTGATTTTATTTTAAAAGGCTATTAACGGATTAATTCCATCTTCGGCTAAGTCTTCGGTGATTCTTATTTCTCTAAGTTTACTTTCACTCGTCTTTCAGATTTTACCGCTCTGTCTTTCGTGCATGGCTGGTGTCCAGATTGCCAGTCCTTATCACCTAAATTGATGGATACGAATTAGACTATTAGGGATAAAAGAAAAGCAGCAAACCCAGAGAGTGCCTCGTAAGTTCCTTCACCCTTAAAGTACAGCCATTTTAGCTAGTGCTCGAGAAAAATCCTCTAAACCAATTATGTCATAAGCATCCGACAATTTGGACACCTGATACAGAGTCAGAATCCTAATTTAACCTCATCTGGTGTTTCTATGATGACTAAAGAGCTCGAAATTAATCTAAAAATTTGCACCCATTATTCATACCCAGTTGGTGTTCTCGCTGTGATGCGGGAGAGAACATGATTAATTCAAGTGAAGCACCAAGGTCAAGTTTATTTTGGAAACAACACCCCATAGCATTAAGTTTATATTCAGTGACAGGTTAGATAGTGTCCGTGCTCATACTGGGATAATATGTAGAACCAATGGGAGCCATGCAACAATAAAAAAAAAAAAAAAAAAAAAAAAAAGGTCACCACTTGGTGACATTTCAAATACTGTATGAAAGCAAAAAACAATTGTACATTAGTTTTTAGCATATTTTAAGAGCTCAGTAATTTCTCTCAGTGTTAGTAGCCTGATCTGTGGGGGAAATACACTGTCACTTCCACTTCTAATCTCTCTCTATTTTCAAATAACCTTAGCATAACACAGCTTTAGCTCATTAACTATAGATATCCATCACTTTTCAAATTAGATATGCTTCATTGAATTTGGCTGAAGCGTGAATTAATACAGACTAAGGCTGGTATTTTTCCCCCCACTGGCCTCTCAAATATAATAGAAAAGTGATAACATTGAAAAGTTCCCTCCAGAAACTTTTGGCACAAGAGGGGTAAGAAAGGAAGAGAGGGACCACAAGAGGCTCCCTTGGGGTAGAACCCTGTGCGGCTCTGGCTGTCATCAGCTTGAAAGTGAGTTGCAGGATTGATGGTCTGCTCCAGTTAGGAAATTGACCAGGTGACTGGTGAAGCCTGGGCTAGAGGCAGTGTCCTGACGTCAGAACGCTCAGCTTCTGCTCCAGGCCTGTTTCTGTTCTGTATTTGAAATGTCCCAGGCTACATGTGTTTAAACACTGCCCCCTACCACAGCAGTTGCTGGAGCTATTTTGAGAGACTGACAAACTTCCAGATAGAGACTTACTGGTGGAAGCAGGTTGCCTAGAGCATTGTGCCCCAGACCTGCTCTATGTCCTCACCACAGCTAGGTGAGGAGGTAAGGAATCCAGGAGCAGGCTCCTGCCAGCACGGAGTCTGGGCCATGGTAGGCTGTATCCTCTGACACTACGAGCCAAGATAAGCCCTCGATCCCTTCAACTTTCTCTTGTCAGGCTTTCCAGTGTAACAGTGAGAAAATGTCCTACCGAGAAGCCATCTTAAAACTCGTCCACTAGACAGGCAACTGCACGGTTCTTAAATGCTCAGCCCCGGAAGCCAGGAAGACCTCATGCCCAGCTTTCTGCAACAAAACATAACTAACTTGAGTCATTTGGCTGCAAAATGTGGCCTGTAGCACAGGAAGGTTATTTATAGACTTAATTAATGCCAGTTTGGGTGAATATTCGTATTTCTATGCCAAGCTATGAATCTATTTGTACCCTAGAGAAACGTAGTAATTTGATTAAATTGCACATCTGTAAAAAATATGAGTAAAAAAAAGTTTAGGATCTATTAAGACTCAAATCTGAGGTCTATTTAGATACTAATAACCCAGAAGTCACGGCTCATGCCTGGAATGTCAGCACACAGTAAACTGAGACAAGATTGTCACTGCAAGCTCAAGGCTAGCCTAGACTGCAACGTGAAACCATGTCCCAAAGAGCAAACACTTACCTGTACATGTAGCTCAGTTGTAGAGAGACCAGCAAAAATGAAGCCTTGAGATCAAGTCCCAGCACAAGCCCGTAGAGGCAGCATTCATGAGGTAGAGGCAGAAAATCAGAAGTTCAATGTCATTCTCAACTCCATAGTGAGTGTGTAAAGCAGCCCAGGATACATAAGACCCGATCTCAAAGCAAACAATAACAAAATATTTCAATTGATTCATTTAAGATGATGGAAAGGACAGTCCTGATTGGAAGATACTTGTATTCAAATTGTCTTTGATATGAGGTAGTGATTTGTGGCAGTAGGGGTGGGGAAGTGGGTGGTTGGGGAAGTGGGGGGTCGGGGAAGTAGGGGGTAGGGGATGTATGAGATAGGAACCAGGAACAGGTAGGAAGGCTGCTACTACCTTGGACAAAGCAAAACTAAACTAAAACCCTTCCATTGCAAGATGTGGTGA
>LR749521.1:454763-474474 GCA_902729485.2 Mus minutoides
GCCCTGAGATAATGCAGAAGTCAGTTAGGCTGTTTAACGTCCAAGTGACGTGTCTCATAAGGATGGTTTAATGAACTTCAGAGCAATGCTCAAGACTTGGGGAAAGGGTTTGGGAGAAACAAAACACAAATTCTGGGGAATACAGGTGAAGCCCGGCTCTCAGCTAGCAAAGCTTCACCAGGCTTTAAACTACATCCTTTCTCAGCATTCCAAGGAGAAGAAAGGTAAGTACCTCCTTGCTTTGAAGGATGCCTCGGTGCTTAAATTTTCCTGTCTTATCTGGTGCTTATCTGTAGGCACAAGGACCTCTTACTCTCTACAAATTCAACCTTTAAAAAGAAGAGTTTTGGTGGGATTTTATTATAAAATATGATTTTCTTTCTCCTCAATGAATATAGTTTTCAACACAGACAACAATAAGAATTTGGAATGGTCTTAATTAATCCAGTTAGAGGCAAGTCTTTAGCTGCAGAAGATGTTTTTGAACCCTAATTCATACAGAGTTGGACTTTCAACATCTTCAGCTTCTATACATTATATAGTGATGTTTGTTTAAATATATAAAACAACCAGCATTTGCAGTCATTTTTTTAAAAGATATGTACAGCCACAAAGCTCTAAAAATTAGTGTCTTCATGAAAACGGAAGGAAAAACAGTAATCAAATATCTTCAAGGATGACCCCCAGATTTCACCATCATCTGGTTACAGTCCAGACACATTTGCCAAGGTCAAGTCTGAAAGAGGATCTATCTGCTTAACCATGTGGATTGTCTGAGCAAAGACACCTGGCCTAACTGGGGCCAAAGACTATTCCCATCCTAGGAGATCAGATTCTGATAATGGGAAATTCCAAACAGGATGACGGACTGTTAGAGCTGAAGCAGATGGCCCCTATCACTCCCCCTAACGTCTCTGACGCCAGCCACCTCCCTGCCTCTTTTACACTAGCTTGGATTTCATAAAGTATTTACAAATTTTATGTCCAATAAGCCCTCTCCTCTCTTTCCCCTTTGCAAACCACTTAGAACCTTCAGATACATAGCAAATGGCACCACGGCTACTGAGCGCACCCTTCAGTGCTGAGACACTCACTTCTCTTGAGAAGACAAGCCTCCCAAACTATTCTAGGTGAAGGGAGCTATCTCATCCTCTCCCTGGGGCACCCTGGGCTGTATTGCTGTTTCTAAAAAACGACCCAGGACAACTATTTGGTGGTAATTTGATCTCTGAACTCTTAACCCCTCAACCATGTAGCCACATTACTGGCCAGAATCTGTGCATATTTCAAGCATGAGCCTCCCTCTTCCTGGCAGCTCTCAGGCAGTGCTACCCTACAAAGATTTAGAAAGTATCTGGCTCCCTGGCACAGTCCCCTCTTAATGCTCCCTGTGTTGAGATGCATTTGATAGAACAGCATTATATATAGGAAGGAGCTGCAACTGTGGGATCTATTGCTGTGGTTGTAGCCGTCCCAGCAGACATGAAGCCACTCTACGCCTTTCCTTCAGTTACAGAACTGTAGACATGATGGAGTCCATGGAGTTGGCGATTTCCCTCAGGAAGTACATGGTAGCAGTTAGGAAAGGTTGAGGTCCTGACAGCCCGAGGAGAAACTTGTGTTCCAAAGAGATTTCACATGGTCCTGACACTTTACAACATAGACATGAAGAATCAGCAATCAGGACCACATTTGACAGGGACTGGTTTCCCTTCATTTCAACCTAACTCTTGTGATCAGGGTCCTGAAGACCTTGCTTGGAGCCACTAGGCCTCCACACTTGTCCCTCTTCCCAGGGGAGCCACAGTAACAAAGTCTCTTCTCTGCTTTTCATTACAACTTGTCCATGCAATTGGTGTATTGGGGACAGGTGGGTGTGCCTTGCTCATCAGGATTTGCCAAGCCTAGGCACTTGAGCTGAAGGTTGTGATCGCTTCATCACAAGTCACACCACCAAAAGCTAGCAGGCTGACAGAGGAGCGGACCTATCTCTGAGGGCACAGCTGAGGAAGCTGCTAGAAGATGCCTGATGGGACTGAGGGAGGGCACAACAGCTGCCCTGAAGCAACCACTACACATGGCTGAGTCCCCATAGAAATACAGGACCCTAAAGCACAGCAGCACACATAGCTCTGTCATCCCTACCATGGGTCACATGGGTCACATGGGTCACATGGATCACATGTGCGCACCCTCCCTACCAGGTGGGACCCTGCTAGGATAGATCTGAAGAGGGTAAGTGTATCTCTCAAGCAATCCAGACTCCATGTCTCAAGGGACAGGCAACAAGGAAAGTGTTTCCCACACCATAGAGTAACTAACCCTGAGCTTTATGGGGAAGCAGCTGTTCTATATGTTTGGGTAGGAAGAGTACATCTACAGTGGACTGTCTCTTAGATCTCGTCAGTTGTGAGTGTGTGTGTGTGAGTGTGTGTGTGTGTGTGTGTGTGTGTGTGTGTGTGTGCCCATGTGTGTGTACATACATGTGTATGTGTACTTTGTGGTGTTTATGTTGTGCACATATGTGCAACTCAGTACATGTACAATCAGAAGATACCTGATGTCTTCCTCTATAGATCTCCACATTATTTTGAGGGGACAGAGTCCTTCTCTCAACCTGGGGGATTATACTTTCATCTGGACTTGTTGGCCAGTGAGCCCCAGGACTCACCCGTCTTCCCCTCTCACCCTGAGCTGGTGTTATAGAAGCACGCTGCCGTGCTTTTTATGTAGCTCCTGGAAATCAGTCCCTCCAGCTTGCAGGGCATGGACTCTACCCACTGAGCCCTTTCCACGCCACCCCCTCACAGTTTAGAGTAAATAGACAGAAGCAGGAATAAAAACATGATGGCCAGGGTCTGAGACCTCCCACTGGCAAGAGTGTGGAGTCTCCCAAAGAGCCTCGAGCTCAGATTTGAAATAATCAGCACTTGGTAGCAGAGAGAAATGTAAGTACTAGTTACCATCCCTGGGACCATCAGCGGTAGCCTTGGGGGTGACTCCTTCCCACTAACCTCATCTTCTAAGTGTTCCCAGGAGATGATTTAAAGATGTGAGATCCTAGAAAGTCAGTTTCTAGGACTTACTATCATAAGCAAGTGAGTCTAAGCAGGTTAGATAACGATGTTTTATGCTCAGCTTCTAAGAATGTGACTGCTCACACCTCAGAACTTGGTCCCTCCAAAGTAAATGTCCTCAGCCACAAGGACCCACCTTCTCTGGAGACACGTCCTCTCCCCAAGGGCACCCTACATCCACTGCCTGACCAATGCAAAAGGCCTGGCTCCCAGCCTTAATTTGAAGCAACTCTGAACAGCCATCTCAGGCCCAGAACTCCTTGTAGGATTGGCTGAGGTGGTCTTCCCTTCCCTCTTCCCACTCTTGGCTTTCTACTTGCTTCTGGTCTTGTCTTGAAATGGCAGGCTCTGGTGAACTTGTTCTTCAAAAAAAAAAATCTCAGTGAAACCTTTTCCAGAAACTCAGTCTAAGATAGGTTTAGCTTCAATCAAAGTTACTATGGTTGCTTGCTTTCTATTAAGAAAAAGCATGTAATATTAGCCCAGAAACCTAGAATACCCAGGATACAATTTGCAAAACACAAGAAAATCAAGAAGAAGGAAGACCAATGTGTGGATACTTCATTCCTCCCTAGAATAGGGAGTAAAATACCCATGGAAGGAGTGACAGGGAAGAACAGGTGAAGCCTGAGGGTACCCTAAGATGAACAAAGCAGGGCCATTATGGGGCCAAATCACTCCACCCAGAGAAAGAAAAGTTAATGGAAATGAGCCCTCATTGCTTCCCCTCCAATTGAGTCTGCTCCTCTTTGGTGAACCGTTGGCCCAACTGTGTACCAGGCAGCAGAACTGACCTGCATTCATGAGCACAGATTAGAAGTCTGCAGGCCGGTGAATTCATCCCCGTTATCAGAAATCGTCTGTGTCCGCTTAAAACAATGATTAATAACCAAGTTAATGCTGTCCTTAAGAGGCAAAATTTGGAAACCAATTTGCATAAAAGTTCCTGAAAAAAAAATCAAAATAATTGGTCACCAAGTGCACTGCTCTCTCTGCCAACACTTCTCCAGAGTTTATTTGACCAAATTGCATGTTCAAACAGCCCAGATATTTATAGCTTTTTATATATCCAGCTAGTCATTGATGCGACCTTTCTAAATGAACTGACTACGTAATTGTCTTGGCATGAGACAGTCACAGCCTCAAGTCTGTTTAAGGAGCCCGGCAGAACTGTGATCTTAGCTTTATTTTATCTATAATTTATCCCTCTACACAGATCCCTCCAGAATACACTTTTTCATCTAATTCAGAAGAGGAAAAAATATATTTATTAGAAACAAGCTCTGGCCTGTCGAGTAAAATTCGAGGTACCAATCGTTGTGCTGTCTTTGTTTCTGATGGGCAGATGAGCCCAGCAGGTGACTGAGTGATGATGGCTTCGGGTTCCGAGCTCATTTTTAAAAACAGGAGTTGCTTAATGCTTGCTGATCGCTATCTCCAACATTCCGTTGTTCCCAGTACACACCTCCGGTTTGTGGACTGAATCCTGCCTTGCCTCGGAGAGCACTTAAGGAGTGAGAATCGGCAGTAAAGTTTCAGTTCCCAGGGGAGCAGGAAGACACGCTACAAAATTAATTCTCAAAGATATTTACCGTGCTCTGTCTTCCTACTCCAGAGGTGAGTTTGAAGAAGTGGTTTGAAATGAAAGATCCTTAAAGAAGTGAAGAAGAGCCGGGCGTGGTGGCGCACGCCTTTAATCCTAGCACTCGGGAGGCAGAGGCAGGTGGGTTTCTGAGTTCGAGGCCGGCTTGGTCTACAAAATGAGTTCCAGGACAGCCAGGGATATACAGAGGAACCCTGTCTCGAAAAACAAAAAAAAACAAAACAAAACAAAACAAAAAAAAAAAAACAAGAAGTGAAGAAGAGGGTTGCTGCCGTGGAGTATTTCATGGCAAACGCACCCCACGCAGGCGTCCTGGGGAAAGGCTTTCCCTCCAACCCAAAGAAGTAATAAAAACAAAGGCAGTGCGGTAAGAACAGGAAAGCACTCCTCAGACTGCATCCGCTCGTATCAGGTCCTAAACTGGTGCTCTGGGTCAAGGGTTAGGGAGTGAAGCAGCCGCTGGGCACACACAAGGACCTGAGTTCCATCCCTACGACCTGCATAAAAATCTAAACGCCGTAGTGTACACATGCAAACCCAGGACTTTGAACTGGAAATAGGTGGGTCCCTGAGGCTCCCTGGACAAGACAACCAGCCAATCAGCAAACGCCAGATCCCAGTAAGAAAGCAGTTTTCAAAATCTAGGTGGACAAGGCCTGATCAAAGATGTTTGAGACTTACCTCTGACCTTCACGCTCCTGCACACAACACACACACAACACACACAAACACACACACACTCACACATTCACACACACACCATATAAACACATACTTGCACATGCATAAATAAAAAAACAAAAATGTTTTGGGTTTTTTTTTCTTGGAATTGCAACTCTGCAGTCTTGTGCTTATTTTAGAAAACCATTAATCTGGGTTTTTTTTTAATCTTCAGTGCAAAATCTGAAAACCTCAATATGCTGCACTCTGGAGCTTGCTACGGTTGCCAAGAGCCACGCACAAGCTCTCACCTTAATCTCACCAAAGCACAGAGCAGCTCTTTGGCATGACAAGGGACAGCTAGCCCAATGTCTAGTTACTTGGAGGATAGGAGAGCTCACCTCAGAGAGGAATCTTCTGCAGGAACTAGACAACGAAGACGCCACCAGAGGCTTCAAGGTTGTCTCTCCATCCCCTGGACCTTAACTCTTTATCACTTGTCACTTTGAAGATGCACATTAATCAGAACACTTCGTACTCCAGCCAATATGTGACCTACAGACTTCTTACAGACATAACAAACTACATCCATAAAGTGTGGCTGTTGTGAAGGGAGATGAGCCGCGCATCATAACCTGAGTGTCAGGAAAACGAAGATGACTAGTAGAGAAAACTAGTGTGCAGGCATTACTCTTTTCTTCCAGATCTCTACTTGGTATCTCGTGCATAAGTATCAGGTGGTACAGAGAACACACATTTGAATCCATCCTTGGGGCACAGAGGGAGGCTGGGGAGATTAGCTCAGTCAGTAAAGCGCTTGCCACACAAGTGTGGGGAAAGAAGCTCGACTCCCAGAACCCATGTCAAAGAGTGCATTTTTAATGTCACCACTGGGGAGGCCGAGACGGGAGGATCCTTGGCCAGAAACCCTAAGTGAGCCAGTGAGCCACAACCCCAGTGAGAAATGCTAATTCAAAAACCAATGGGCGATGGATGGTGCTGGAGAGATGGCTCAGCGGTTAAGATCCCTGACTGTCCTCCTGGAAGATCACGGTTCAATTCCCATCACCTGCATGGCAACTCACATCTGTCTTTAACTCCAGTTCCGGAACTTCTGACACCCACACACGGACATGTGTGCAGGCAAAACACTAATGAACATTAAATAAAAGTAATTTTTTTTAAAAACCCCAAGATGGACAGCTGGAGTAAGGAATATGAGCTGCTTTTACAGAGGACCTGAGTTCAACTCTCAGTAACCACTCCAGGCAGCTCGCAACTGTCTGCAACACCATCTCCAGGGGATCCAGTGCGTCTGGCCTCTCTAGGAACCTGAACTCCTATGAAGAAACCTCTACACAGATATACATGCATACACATAATTTAAAATTTTTTTATAATCTTTAAAAGAAATAAAACAAGGTAATTAGCTCTTGAGGAATCACGCAACACTAATCAATGCACAGATGTGAACACAGATGTATGTCTGCTTATACTCTAACAGGCCTGATTGAGAGAGGGTTCACTGACAGAAACTCATTATCCACACCTAGCAGTGACCAGATCTCTATAGAGTTCTGTTCGTCTTAGTTCATACTTATCTGCAAGCTAGACTTAGTGCTTTAGGACAGAGAGGCATCCAATTATAGATCCAGATCTCTAACAAGCTATACACACATATACATACACACACACACACACACACACACACACACACACACACACACACAGACAAATATTACCACCAAACTTGGTGGCTCAGTTCTATAGAATGCAGGAGGATTTCTGTGCATTCAAGGACAGCAGTTAAAAGTGTGTGTGTGTGTGTGTGTGTGTGTGTGTGTGAGAGAGAGAGAGAGAGAGAGAGAGAGAGAAAGAGAGAGAGAGAGAGAACACATGTATGTGTGTATGTCTAGTGCGTGTATGTGTGTGTGTGTGTGTGTGTGTGTGTGTACATGGGTGTAGTCTGAGTGTGTGTAAGAGAAAGAGAGTATTGCATGAAGTGTGTGTATATGTGTATGTCTAGTATGTGTGCACATGTGTGCATAGATATAGTGTGTGTGTGTGTGTGTGTGTGTGTGTGTGTGTGTCTGTGTATAAAACTGAAGGTTTTGTGGGAGATAGATAGAAAAGGATATGTGTATTTCCTACAGTTTAGCTAAATTTCAATTTTATTTCAAAATATCATCTCTCAGTGCATCTATCAGTCTATGCCTTTCTCTAAGCCCTGGTCTTCTGGCCCCACTGGTTAAACTCTAAGACCTAGGTCTGGGTCCCTTTTCTCACCTTACCGGATTGAGTTCGTCAGATCCCTTGTGATGAGGTAAACATGTTCCTGGAAAGTAGAGAAATAAATGTATTTTCTTTTTTCTTTTAAAAACCTGAAAGTAGGGCCTTAGGATATGGCTCAATGAGTAGAGTTATTACCACCAAATCTAAAGATCTGAATTCAATCCCCATGACCCCCACAGTGGAAGGAGAAGAGTGACTCTCACAGGTTGTCCTCTGACCTCTACACATGCACCATGGCATATAAATGCCCACACACAAATATATAAATGTGCTTCTTTTTTTTTTTTTTTTTTTGGTTTTTCAAGACAGGGTTTCTCTGTATAGCCCTGGCTGTCCTGGAACTCACTTTGTAGACCAGGCTGGCCTCGAACTCAGAAATCCTCTGCCTCTCGAGTGCTGGGATTAAAGGCGTGCGCCACCGCACCCGGCTAAATGTGCTTCTTAAGAATATGGGAAGGTCACAAGAATACTAATGATCAGCCTTAAAAACTGAATAAGGTTCAAAAGTAGAACTGTCACCAGAGCCTGAGATGACACCTAGCCACTGCCCTCTAGATGACACCTCGCCACTGCCCTCTACCCACACCTCTCCTAGGCTTCCCTCCCAGCCTTTTTAATTCAGAGAACAGCATCTTTGTTACAGGTTTTCCAAGTCTATCGAACATCACTCTTTTCCTAATAGATCCCTGAGTCTTGTTTGCAAACGTTATGATTTCAGAAGTCTGATTGAAAAATCTATATTTAAATGGTCCCATCATGGCTTAGAAAAAACAAAGAGCAGCTTTCCTAGAAACAGTCACACAAATAAGATAGACGTGGATTTCTGCCTCATTTGCATCCTCACAGGAGAGAGCCAGATTGACGGGGTCATTAGAGGTCACCGAGTCACCACAGAGTCCACTTTTTTGTCTCACTCAGCAAGAACCAAGACGCACTTACAAGTATATTCCGGGGTCTTACCCAGCAACTTCCACTATGAGGACTGAAGTTGTCCATGCTTCTAACCCTCCACACCCATCCTTTCCGTGAGGGTTGTGGGGTTCTTTGTTTGGGAAACAGTCTGCAGTTGCATTATCTGTATGTCTGAAGAGGGGATGAACACCACATTTGTTAAAACCTGAGCTTCTCGCACAGCAGTCCAGTGTTAAGAACACAGAGGAAGGTTGGGGTGAGTTCTATGCCAACACAACATTGTCTGAAAAAAATAAGATGGGTGGATGCTTGGGGTTGTCCTCCAACCTCCACATGCATGACCACCTGTACACCTATGTGCATACACACACATAGATAGATAGATAGATAGATAGATAGATAGATAGATAGATACAAAATTAAAGGTGCTGTAACAGACCTGGATTCCCAGCATCAATAAAAGAGATTGTGTTTGTTTGTATATACAGAAGTTAAAGCTAATTCGGCACGGGAGGCTCGAGTTGACTTCCTTCCCAGTGATGGTGACAGATTTGTGCTCATTGGTTTGCAATCTCTGCTTCTGTCTGTGGTGATCAATGGCACCCATTTGCGAGATGACAGTCCAGAGTCAACCTGTGGTCATGGAACTGAACAAAGTCAACTGGGCCATGTGGGAATTGAATTAATGAAGTGGAACTGAGAAGCACGGGACTCAGAGGAGCTGAAATAACCGGACATGGGCTGTCATCATAAAGACAGGGGCTAAAGACGATAAGACTCGGGGAAGAGCAACCTCTCGCTGTTCCTCTCATAAGCCCATTCATTAAAAGCTTGCAAATAAAACTGGCTGGCTCGACAGCCCATGCCTTCATGCTATAAACAAAATTAAGATGGATTCTGGCTCATGTTTCCATTTCGTATCCCAGTCAGAACTGTCAGACAAGGCACAATACTTGATCCGTCCTATAGCACGGGTGGGTGTCCCCCTCCTCTCCAAAAAAAGCAGAAATGTTTGGTGTAGGAATAAAGTCAATCTGTTTGGAGACCCTAAGACTTGACATTTAACAAACAGCAAGATGCCTTTCCCTATTATTGGACCAGCATCCTCTATAACACAGAGATGCCTTTCCCTATAACTGGACCATAGTCCTCTATAACACAGAGATGCCTTTCCCTATAACTGGACCATAGTCCTCTATAACACAAGGGAGCTGAAAGAGGAGCTTCCTTCTCCTGCTGGTTATAAACAGACCATTTAGAACTTGTAAGGTTAATTTTTTTTCATCTTTCTGGATTTATTTAGGGTGATTCAAACAAAGAATTCTCGCTCTCAGGGGCACACATCATTAGTGTCCATGGCACTAGCTACTCCCTTGCCCTGGTCTGAATCGAGTTCCAAATGTTGAGATTAAACCATGAAGTTAGGTGGATCAGAAATTTTTCCACCTTATGAAATAAGCCACAGAGCAGCAATTTAGTTCCCTGAAGCAGTAACTAAAATCCTTCAGTTACTCATGGCCCTTCTAAGTCTATTTGGTGGCTAAGCTGGGGAACTAATAGGCAAATCTGGAGAACAGAAAAAGGGCCCTGTGGCTTTGATGGGAAGCTGGAAAGCAGCAGCCACTCTCAGCCTGACTGTGTGCAGAATAGACCACAGGAGACCAGTGACAATTACAGAAGCGCTTTTTATAAACACACAAAATATCTTCATGAAAGTAAGGCCTTTTTTCCTGCCCAGGAAAGAAAAAAGACACACATGACTCAATTCTTTAATAAAAAAAAAAAAAGAAAAAGTTTCTTCATAGCTAGAGGGATCATGAAATAGAAAGACTGAGACTAGAGAGCTTGGTTCTTCAGGCTCAGTGGTGAGGAGCACTTGCTGTTCTTGCAGAGAACCTAAGTTTGGTTCCCAATCCACCTCAGACTCCTCACAACCATTTAGAACTCCAGCTCCAGGGGACTCCAATACCCAATCTCTGCAGACATCCACTCACAGATGGCATCCTTGCATGTAGACACACAAGTTCGCATGCACACACCCACATACATACATACATACATACATACACATGCATACATGCACACAACATAAATAAATAACAATAAAAAGATTCTTGAGGTTATTTCAGTCCTCTGAAGGTCCAACACCCTCTTCTGACCTCTGTAGGTATCCACTCATAGATGGTGTCCTCACATGGAGACACACAGACACAGAGATACACACACTCACACATGCATACACACAAACACAAGTGTAATCAATAAATAACAGTACAAATATCCTTGAAGTGATTTCAGTCATCTGAAAGTGGGGCAGGCTTGTTTAGTGATGTGACTTGTGATCTGTCCTAGAACATGTCTATGTGAGTATAGAATACAGATTGTATGCCACAGGGTGGGATGGTCCTTGTATTCTGTTAGGTCCGTTTAGTCTACTGTATAAGTCAGTCCTGGTTTTTCCTTATTGATTTTCTGTCTAGATGATCTGTGTATAATAGATAGTATGATATCAGTGTCTCCTGTTGTTATATTGCCATTTTCCTCCCCCATCAATATTTGCTTCATACACATAGGTAATCAGATATCAGGTGTACATATATTCATAATTATAACTTCCTGTTGGATAGAACTTTTATCATTACATAATACCTTCATTGGCACTGGTGATAATCTCTGACTGTGTATTTTATATCTAAATTTAGCCAGCCCTGCCTTCTGTTTCACAGAATATATTTTTCCATCTGTTTTACCTACTCTTCTGTTGCCATGATAAAATTCCGTGGCCAAAAGCAACTTAAGAAACAGAGAGTTTATTTTGGCTTCCGGTTCCAGAGGGATAGCTCACCATCACCACAGGGAGCCATAGCAGGAGGGGCAGGGCATGAGCAGGAAGCACAGGGATCACATTTCATCTGCAGACAGGAAGGAGAGAGAGAGAGACAGAGACAGAGACGTTTCGTCGGGAGAAGCTTGATCTTTTCTGTTTATCTGTTCTCTATCCACTATACATTTTTTGTGGTTACTACGGACTCTACTTTCTTGTGGCCACCATGGGGTTCTTGTGGAATGTTTTACTGTTACAGAAGTCTGTGGAGCTGATAACTAACTACAACTGTATACTTTACTCTTTCAAGTGCATTGGCTTTGTGTAATTAAGGTCAGATTTCACTTCTTTCTATATTGTGTTTCTGTTGTGATTGGCCCTGGGGCTAATTATATTTGATGTTAATTCCATTCTCCTGTGAGGGGTTGCCAAGGAGGAATGAGTCATCACTCAGGTGATTTCCTGTAAACCTGCTTCTCACCTTAATTTGTAAAATAAAGGAGAGCTGATGATTGGGCAGAAAAAGGGAAGGTGGAGCAGAAGGTGGGGGGAGAGAAGAAGGAGAAAATGGAAGAGGGAGAGGACCCAAGTTCTAATGGGTCTCATAGATGTGGAAGATGGTAGTGTAGCGGTAGATCTGCCCAGTCTAGGCACACAGCATGTATTCATATTAACTGAGTTGTGTTTTCACTGGCGGGGCATATTTGGGATGGAGATTTACTGCAACATGTTTCCATTAACAAATCTCTATTGCTGTGTCTTGACTCAGTTATCCTTTCCTTCCCCATTTCAGTGGACCTTAGGTGCTGACATCCCCGCATCACTACATTCTGTGCTGGATCATCGTTATTTTTAGTGATGAGATTTATGCTTCCTTATGCTGCTTTTCCTTTCGTATCTTTCAGTTCTGACCTGAAAACTCCCTTTAGCTCTTCTATTAAGACATGGTAAGTCTTAATGGATGTAGGGATGGTGGTAAGTATTTTTATTTCTGGAAAAATTCATTTTATGGTCTTCTTTATCTATTTTTGTGTATAAGAGTGTGTGTCTGCACATATTTGTCTCTATCCACATTCATGTGTGGTGTCTGTGAGATCAGATGAGAGCATCAGATACCCTGGAACTGAAGTCATAGACAGTTGTGAGCTAGTGGATCCTGGGAACAAACTCTGGCTCCTCTGCGACTGCTGTTAATGCTCAAAACTTCTGAGCTACCTCTCTAACCCAGAATGCCTTTCGTGGGGCTGTGGGCCTTTTAGTCTTGTTGTTCCATGCTGGGGAGTCAAACTCAGATCCCTGCACTTGTTAAGTCAAGCTTTCTACCACTTAGCTTGTCCCCAATACCGAATATATGCTTTTGAAAGACTTGTTCAAATGTTGTGTATTCTCTATAGCTTTTCTGTCTTTTTCACACTATATCACTTCACTATAGTTCAGAGCTTTAATTGGATGTCCGTATAGTACATACCTCATCCATTCTGTACCTTGCCTTTGAGTTCACTAGGTGGATCCTGTAAAGAATAGACCATCTCAGCATTAGCATCGTTAATTTATCCCCTTTTCTCTTCATCGTTAGCTCCCAACACCAGCTACCCTGGGGTCCCTATTATCCTTCACTCTAGGATCTTCTCACTCCTTTACTCTTTACCTGTGTACACATACTCAAGTAGCCCACCCCCATCCTGAGTGATGCTTTGTTAACACATGCTTTTATGCAGCCAGAAAGATAGTTCAGTGAGTAAAGGCTCTTGCCACCAATTCTGACCTGAATTCAGTCCTCAGAATCCACGTGGTGGAAAGAGAGAACTGGCTACTGCAGTTGTCGAATAGTGTACACTCTATGGCATGAATGTACATATACACACATACACATACACACATCATACATATCCACACACTAACAACAAGTTGAGTTAAAGTATAATTAATAAAGATTAGTAAAGTAAAACATGCCCTATGGAGACCAGTTTGACCATTTCTCTGCAATGCTATTTGTTGAATTCTGTTTTCATATCTTGTATTGAGTTCCTTGATTCATTCTTCACTTTGGTTTTATTTTTCTGGAATGTGTCCATGTCTTCTGCTTTTTAAATTCTTTGTCTGGAAGTTACCCTGGGTCGTTCCATACCATTATTATAGGATAAGCGATTTGTGGGTGGGACACGTTGGTTTTGGGTTGTTATTGACTCTGTGCTGGGACTTGTAAGTCCGGAGAAGTTTGTTGGTTGAGTTTTTCTTTCTTTGTCTTTGAGTCTTTGTTCGGGTTGCCAGTCGTGTCTCTGTTGGCCACTGAGGGAAGGAGAGTTGTTTTATTTTATGAAGATGGCCACTGGTAAGGAAGGCCCTTGTGCTCCACACCTATGTACATTGGACAGCAGTAACTGGATTTGGTAGGTTAAAGTTAATTATTCAATGTGTATAAAAGGAGGACATGAAGCTAGAAGGGAGGTGAGGGTCCTGGGAGGAGAAGGAAAGATGGATATAATCAAGGTGCATTGTAAACAGGTATGAAATTTTCATAGAACAAATTATTTTTTAAAAAAGAAGAAAGATCCAGGTAGTGGTGGTACATGCCTTTAATCGTAACACTTGGGTGAGATTCTCTGAGTTCAAGGCTAGCCTGGTCTACAGAACAAGTTCCATAATAGCCAGGGTGACACAAAGAAACCCTGTCTTGAAAACCCAAAATTAAAATTAAAATTTTTTTTTAAAAAAGGAGGAAAATTCTAAGTCCATTTGGCTAAATTAAATGCTAAGTGTCTCTTTTATCCCCCAGCCACCAATCCTGGATTTAAGAAACAACTGCAGTAACTACAAAGCTCCATGCATACAGGAGTTCTCTCTTTATATTTTCTGATCCGTGCTTGGTTTCTGCTTATAAATAACGCATGCTAGGCTATTTTGGTTTGATGTGTGATTGTTCTGTAGCTTTCTTTTATTCTTGTAACACATGAACATTTACTGTAGGAAAGAAACTTTAAATGGAATATAAGGGAACATGATTGTTCAACTTCACAATAAAAATAAATGGATTTCTTCCCAGAGGGCAAATGACAGCCCTAGTGTGAAAAAGATCAACCTGGCCCATTTCAAGCTGCTTTAGAAGTTATTGAATTCCAGTTGACACTGAAATGACATCTAAAGGACCGTTTGTGCTCTACAGCTGCCAATCAATACCCTAAGGATGTATAATATCAAAGCATAATGCGGCCACATATAGAAATTCTGTCTGCGATAGACTCATGTAAGTTTCTTATTTTAAAAGTTTATTTTTATTTGTGTGTGTGTGTGTGTGTGTGTGTGTGTGTGTGTGTGTGTGTGCATGAGTGCCATGTGTGTGCAGGGAGCTGTGGAAGATGGAGAAGGACATTAGATGCCCTGGACCTAGAGTTACAGGTAGTTGTGAGCTGCCCCATATACATGATGGGAATCAAACCCAGATCGTCTGCACTGAGCCATCTCTCCAACCCCCTAAGTTCTTAGTGGCTTTTTTAAAAAAAATACATTTGTTGTATGTGTGCACATGTATTAATGCACATGCATGTACACCACAGCATGTGTTGGGAGGTCAGAAGACAACATACTTACAGATCTCTCTTTCTACTCTATGGGTCGCAATGATCAAACTCAGGTTATCAGGCTTGGTAACACCTTTACCCATTGAGCCATCTTGCCAGCTCCAATAGCTAACTTCTTAATTAACCTATTGATATAATATTCCCTTAAAAAGTATATTAAATGAAGACACAGGTTGGTTTAATAGATGAAAATAATAAATACCAGAATACTACAGAAGATCCAAAATTTCTAGTACTTCAATTACATACATGTATACACATGTGCATGTGTGTATGCACATATATGTATATATATATATATATATATATATATATATATATATATATGTGCACAAATATACACATTTACTCATGTGTGCATATGCCACATGACTTTATACATACAATATATTCCCCAGTTCTCTAAGGAACAATTTCTTTCATATGCATCTATGTTCAGCACTTCAAATGGATCATTCTAGAAAATGAATTCTGTAAATATTCACTCTAACTGGCTAAACTAGACAGAATATATCTATTCCCCCAAAGCATTGCCTATTGCATAACTGTGTTTTCATCCACATGTCACCAATTTCATTTAGTTCCTACTGTGAGTGGTACTGCAAGATCCCAGTGGGGAACACAAAGCTCTCACATCAGAGCCTGAAATTTGCATAAACAAGTTTCTTCTAGTTTGAATCTATGATTGCAGCCAGGATGTCCACAGGTCCCCAGGTTCTCACCATTCCAAGTTCTTACTACTGTCAACATTCATGATGAGTCATTACCAAATGAAAAGAAGAAAGACCTTTGTGGTAAAAAAGCCACTACCCTACAAAAATTCTAAAGTCACTGAAAGGAAGTGAATAATTATGCTAATAATCTTGTATCTTTCTGAAAGGACTATACATAACACATCACAGTTGTTGTAGCCTGCTCTTCTGATTCTCTTCACAGAGATAGTGTAAACTGGTAATTGCCAATAAAGACCAAGATGGTAGAAATGTTTGAGTAAGACACACTTGCACAGCAAAGCATGATGCATCAGGTGCTGTTCGAAAGGAAGGGAAGATGGGAATTCGCTTCCCGTGTTTGTTTCCGCAATGCCTCCAGTACTTTAAGACTTCTAAATGTTCTTTTAGGATGCACTTAACGGACAAAGATGGACCACTTAATATCCTGAGATAAAGGAAGTGCTGGAAGAGAATCCAACGACAAGCAAAGTGCTACTTTGGAAAAGGAACAGAATTTGGTAATAAAAATTTATGCTAAGCTTTACAACCATGTGGGGAGGCTCATTCTAAACCAGCTACAAAATGGCAGCTGGGATCAATACCCATCTCTGAGAATGAAGGAGATGTAATCCATCCAATATTTCCATCTTGCTTCTTTTCTTTCGAGGTTTTAAATCTTTCAAGCGCATGTGAAGCAGGTTGACGAGCAAAGCCATCCAAATACTCCTACACTGAATTGTGTTTCCCTGCATGTGATGTGACCCATGAATCACAATGACAAACTCAAACAAGTGGCCCGGTTTTGTTCCTACCATGAGAACAGGCCACCTGCTCTTTGTCCTTGAAAGAAAAACATCCCTCTAGCTGAAATTTCTTCATAGCAGTGATACTTCACTTTGACCAGATTAGCATACACTGTTTGTTTCATTACTATAAAGATTCTATTTGGGCATCCAAATGCTGTGTTTCCTCCCTGGCTTCATGTGAGCATTCATCCCTCTTCGTATTATGAGAAATTTCTATGGTACCAATTAGAAGAACAAACTGCAAGATGATAATAGCTCACTCACATCAGAAATCATACATGAATTAGTTTCTTCCTGCTATTAACCAA
This sequence comes from Mus minutoides, assembly GCA_902729485.2. Classification (NCBI taxonomy): domain Eukaryota; kingdom Metazoa; phylum Chordata; class Mammalia; order Rodentia; family Muridae; genus Mus; species Mus minutoides. The sequence continues at coordinate 471,537 of LR749521.1, forward strand.
TTACAAAGTGATTTTGTGAATCAAATTTCCTTCTCAGATTGCAAATAATCACCAAGCTAAACCATGTAAAATTTCCAAAATTCAATTATTTGACTTCAGAAAATGTCAATTTTCATATCACTGTCTCTAATTGTAATAAGTCAGATAGGGTGACCCATTAGACTCTAAGGAAATGGCCTAGATGTGTCTGGAGTTTTCTAGCTATTTCAGATCTCAAGAGTATAACCCTTAAAGTCTTCTGTAAAAAGCTAATCATGTCACCCACACAAATGCTGATGCACACAAGTTAAAAATGTCTCATCAGCAGGGGAGACCCAGGGCAGCATTGTAGAGCTGTAGGCCACTCTAAGGACGTTGCCTTTAAAAAGCATTTGGATAGATGGAACTGTAAGAACACAAACAAGATTGCTAGGTCAGATACAAATTTGATTGCTGTCCTGAAGGATAATAAAACTATAAACATTAATCTTATCTTCTCTTTATCTCTTATCACCTCCCTTTGAACAGAAACCTTCAAGTTAGCATGCATCTGGGCTAGAAAATAACCAAGTCCCCTGCAGTCACGTTGCCCTGGATCCATCATGCCTCTGTCTGACAATGAAGGAACCATTGGCTCTTTCCCACCCGGCTTATTTCCAAGGTTTGGGTAATGTTTCTCAATGATGGCATCAAAGGAAGGTGTCATCATAGATGTTGGAAACACAGTCATAGATGAAATGTTCCATGCTGCTGCTGTTGTTGTTGATGATGATGATGATGATGTTGGTGGTGGTATTGTTGTTGTTGTTCAATCTCCAATCTCCTCTTTTGGAGTTTTTGATCCCGGCATCTCTGGACCAGCAAGCAGAATACTCTGTAAAAAGTTACCTTTACAGATTTAAAAGTTGAATACAATCATGTTCTTCCAAATGATCTAAAGAGCCTTGTCTCATCATTTCCTGAACTGGCTTATTACAGTTTGTACCTATACTCTCTGCCTTTTTGGTACAAAGACAAAAACTCATAAAAATTATGTGAACTGTTTGGTGCATTTATTTCCATGAATATGCCCATTATTTTGAATACCATAAAATCTTCAAACAGAGGAAAAAGGCCTTCAAATATCCCAGTCCCTTCTTTCTCTCTCACTTTTTACATTAAGTGACTTTTTTTTCCAGTTGTTGGAGCTGGAACTTATGACCCCAAGCATGCTAGCCAAACCCTCTGCCCTGAGCCATGCAAGCATGCTAGCCAAACCCTCTGCCCTGAGCCATGCAAGCATGCTAGCCAAACCCTCTGCCCCAGCCATGCTCCCAGTCCCTTCTCTGTTCATCTATATAGCCGCTTATAATGGTGAAATCCCTGTCACCATAGTCTTCATGCAAAGAAAATATGGTTAACATTCTCATTCTAATAAAAATATAATCTCAATCAGACGTGGTGGCTCATGACTGAGATCCAGACTATAGAGGCTGAGGCAGGTCGATTGGCACAAGCCGCAGGCCAGCCTGGGTTACACAGTGAGAACTTGTCAAAAAAGAAATGGAAGGAGAAATAAAGGAAGGGAAGGGGAGAGGACGGTAATAGAACCACACAGATTCACAGGTTAATTATTCTTTTTAAGTTTGTTGAGTTTAATATAAAAGTCAGTGAGTGGTTCTGTTGACTACCTCAAGTTGACTGTTTCAAGTTCTCCTCTAGAGACTAGGAGACACTACAACATACTTTCTTGCAAATATGTTCACTGTGAAATTTAGTAGGAGGTTTTGTTTTAATCTGCCAAGAGAAGGAGATATATAATATATATAATACATAAATATTATTATACATATATAACACTATGCTGCTCATTCTGTATATACACATGTATATGCATATCTTATTTATATATACATATACAGCTCATTCATATATCATCTTATACAACTCAGTCTATATATCAATAAATGCTATAGACTCATGATATACTATAAATATAACTTACTAGTGACCAATTTTGAACAAGATTCTCATATCTGCCTGACACAACTGAAAAGTATTTTTTGAGGATGCTAATGAATGAAATGATGTCACCTTCTGTGGACTTTGCCTTCTGTCTGTCTTCACAGTAATTGCATCGATCATATAACATTTGTTTGGTAAAGCAAATATGAAGAACTGTAAATAAAAACATGTAATAAGACTCTGCCTCTTGTGAAAGGAAGTATTTCAGCAAACACAATATGACAGGTTCAATTAATTTGAAAGCTGAAGATTCTTTCTGACAGAGCTCCCAAGTCCGGTCGGTGAGGGTAATAATATAGTAGGTACTATGTATCTAGACTTCATCGAGGCTAAGTGGCCCAACATTTTTTTAATACCTCCAAGAAAACCACAAGGAAAGATTGAAGGCTACACAGTGGGAAGGGTTCACAATGATCTGGAAAGCATTTCTTCAGGAGGCTGCTTAATGAGCCGGCGTCACCTTCTGTGGATTTTGCCTTCTCTTTTCACGGTGATGGTAACAGTGCTCTGAATGGAGATAGGAAATAGATGTGTGTTTCATTTGCAGGTAAGACAATGTTTGTAAGGCTAGGTGGTGGTATGTCGGTATCATGAGCCAAAAAGGTCTTGACAGGTCTGAGAGATCAGCCAGACCTTGCTAGATGAAATGTAACAGGAATGGATGTCAGTCAGTAAGACAACAACAACAAAAGAACCAGAAGATGAAATATGCTTTCCAAGTGCATGCTGGGTAATGACTTGTGAGAGCAGATGAAGAGGGGCCGAGGACGCTCAGCAGCAGTGAGTGAGGCAAACACACTTGGGGGCTTGCGTGTTTTAGGAAGGAAACTATTGACCCTGGTCTGACTGCCAGATGAAACCAAACCCAAGACTCCTCCCATATGAAATGACAGTGACCAATAAAATCCTCCACGACACAGCTACATGCTACATGCTGCCTTTAAAAAAAAAAAAA
>LR749521.1:493071-505769 GCA_902729485.2 Mus minutoides
AGGGGCCGAGGACGCTCAGCAGCAGTGAGTGAGGCAAACACACTTGGGGGCTTGCGTGTTTTAGGAAGGAAACTATTGACCCTGGTCTGACTGCCAGATGAAACCAAACCCAAGACTCCTCCCATATGAAATGACAGTGACCAATAAAATCCTCCACGACACAGCTACATGCTACATGCTGCCTTTAAAAAAAAAAAAAGATGTGTTTTATTATTTTTAAATTATGAGTGTATACAGAGGGTGTACACAGGAGTAAGTACAGTGTTCCTGAAGGTCAGAGGGGAACATAGGAGTCCCCCTCTAGAGAGTCTTGTCTCGTCATTTCCTGAATGGATTATTACAGCTTGTACCTATAACACATGTGAGTTATCTAACATGGACCTTAGGAGCCGAGCTCCATCCTCTGCAAGATCAGTGTACACTCTTAATTGATGAATTGTGTCTCCAGACCCATGCTTTTTTTATCTTAGGATTTATGTACCATTCTTATTTCATGTGTGTGTGTGTGTGTGTGTGTGTGTGTGTGTGTGTGTGTGTGTTGCCTGAGAGTGGGTGCAGTATCCAAAGTGGCCTGGAGAGGGAGTTTTATTTTCTAAACATGGAATGACAGGTGATTGAGAGCTACCATGCAGGTGCTAGAAACTGAACCCAGGTCCTCTGTAAGGGCAATAAGTGCTCTTAACCACTGAGCATCTCACCAGCTCTTCCAATACTACTTGGTTAATGCAAGCATGGAGTTGCAATTCTTGAATTTCAAACATGCACTGAGGCTTTCCTTGAGCACAACACAGCATCCTTCAACGCATCATCTGATGGGAGGAAAAAGAGAAAGGGGGACGTGAAGGAGCTAAGAATAAATGAAGAGAAGATGCTTTAGAAATGGAAGAGATTATTTGGTTGTCCAGACAAATAACGTTACATACACTATGTGAATAGATCCTCTTAATTCTCAGAGCAAAATGTAAGGAGGGAAATTCTCTCCATCTCTGACACAAGAAAACTGAGACTAGGGAAGAATAGGCTCTCTGAAAGTCAAAACACAATAAATAGGGGCTGGAGAGAAAGCTCGGGAGTTAAGAGTGCATACTGCTCTTGTAGAGGACCTAGGCTTTATTCCCAGCATCCATACTGTGCTGCTCACAACCACCCATAACTCCAGCTCCAGGGGATGCCCTCATTTAGACACCATAGACACCTGCACTAAAGTGTACACACACACATACACAGAGAGAGAGAGAGAGAGAGAGAGAGAGAGAGAGAGAGAGATTGAAAATAAGTCTAACAAGTAGCAAAACTAGAATATCTATCTGTACTTTCAAAGCAAAGTCCTTCCTACCTCCTGTTCACCCTCAACACAGTTCTTTATGGCTCCCTCAATGAAAATCACCCTTAGCGTTATTCCATCTTATCTGCATGGCCTAATATTCAACTTGAAATATTACTCCATTGCCACTTTTGTATTGATGTTATGAGGTTTGGTTTAACCTGTGAGAATTTACTTTGACAGCTGAAAGTATGTCTGTGACTCAACTTGCCTGCATGAAGCAGTTCAGCCAGCAAAATAACATCTGGGTAAGTGTCTATTCCTTTATCAGTAACCGTTAACAATCACCAGTTCCTGAAAAGCTTTCTTCTCTGTGCCTAATTCGGCCTCCTTTGTATTTCTAAGCCATCTCTTTTTTTATTTTCCACTGACTTCACAGAAGCAAATCACAAAGCAAAACAGAAACAGCTGCAGCAGAAGTAATTTTTTTTGTATACCAAAAGAAAAGAGAGGTGGGGGAGGGGAGGCTTGGGCAGGAGTGCTAGCCCAACAAATACAAAACTGCAGAGATGTGGGGTTTCCAGGGAGCACCTATACAGAAATAGCTCAGAAGAAAACTGGCGAATGAGTCCTAGCTGCAGAGAGCATTATGAGCTGTTTGACATCTATGCTCTGCCCTGGTCCCACCTGCTGCCCGCTAGTGCTCGAAGTGAGAATCATATTTCCTGTGACTTCCTGCCTAACATATCGCTGTCCCAGGTGAGACTTGGTCCTCCCTCATTCCTCTCACACAGCACACATCACACTACAATGCAAATATTTACTGATGTAACCACGTGCTGAGCATGTCAGTGGGGGCTCCAATACCATGATGTTTTGTCACAACTAACACACCAGATCGCTTATGAAATGTTTTTAGCTATTCAACTAAAAACAGTGCTCAGATCACTACATAACACTGACAACATAAAAAGAATAAACGTGGAGTTAGAGGAGAGGCATTCTGAGCAGCTTTCTCTGCAAGACAACATTTGGAGTCTACATTGTTGTTGTTGTTGTTGCTGTTGTTGTTGTTTGGTATTCCAAGACAGGGTTTTTCTGTGTAGCCCTGGCTGACCTGGAACTCATTCTGTAGACCAGGTAGGCCTCAAACTCAGAAATCCACCTGCCTCTGCCTCCCAAGTGCTAGGATTAAAGGTATACGCCACCACTGCCCAGCAGAGTCTACATTTCTTATCTCACTGTCATGGCAAATACATAAGGAGAGACAAAATAAGGAATAAGAAGTTTATTTTGGCTTACAGTGTAAAGGGATACAGTCCATCCTGGAATAGATGGCACAGCACTGTGGCATGAGTGTATGTGAGGTCGCTAGTCACATTGCTCCTCTAATCAGGAAGCGTAGAGCAGACAGGAAGTAAGGCCTGGCTATCAAACCTCTAGACTAATCCCCAGTGACTTACTTCTTCCAGCAAGCTTCTGCCTCTTGAACGTTTGCCATCAGCAACTGGCAATCAAGTATTCAAACATTTGAGGCTCTGGTAGAAATTCCATACTTGAGCTATAATAAAATTCCATCTTCCAATAGTGGGGTGTTCTCAGGTCTAATGAGGAAGCATCAGTGAGTTACTTTGTGAAGCTAAGCCCTGAAGTAAGGAGTTGGCTGGTGTGTGATGTCTGTAGACGAAATCTGTCCTCAAAAAAGGTGAAATAATGAGAAACAAGAACTACAACAATCTCAATGCTGTTGCTGCTACGTAGGGAGGTTTGCAATGCCAGGGTGCATAGGATAAGGATATTTTTCCAACCAAGATATCCTCACTTCAAGATGTACCTTTTATAAAATGCTCTAATTAATTAATTTGTTTATTTTATGCACAAGTGGTTTATGAGTGAACGTTACATGCAACACGTGAGTGCAGTGACCATGGAGGCCAGAAGAGGACATCAAACTCCCCGGAACTGGAATGACAGGCAGTTGTGAGCCCTCAAGTGTGAGTGCTGGAAACCAAGCCGGGGCTGCTCTGCAAGAGTGTGGTGGAATTCTGAGCAAAGTCATGGGGCACTGAGACCTCCCCAGGAGAACAGCTTTAATGTTCACACGTACACTTGATTGAGCTACTCTTCTAGAGGGAGAAGGAACAGCCGGAAGTACAGCGGGATAGAGCTGCTGATCAATTTTTGCTTTGTTGTCTCCTATAATGGCTAACTTTGGATTTTATTGGTTATTTTAAATCCTTAATGTGGATTCTGACTCTTAATGATGCCTGGAACGGGGGCAGGGGGGGGCGGGAACCACTCTGGGGATGTAATAAAGTCTTAGGAAAATAACTAAACCCCATGATGGTCTCTTTGCCCTTCCTTCAAAGACTCTCAGAAAGCTTGCAAGTCATGGGGAAGCCGTGATGACATCCATGTATGCTCAAGAACATTGTGCAGCCCACATGGCTAGTTCCTGTTTCTCTTTACCCTGGGTTCTCTGGGTAACACAAGAGCAGCATGCACTCTTAACCACAGACCCATCTCTCCAGCCCCAAGATGTTCTTCTTAAATTTCAAATGACCACCTCTACACTGAGAAAGTCAAGAGCCTCCTCTCAATCTTTATGGTAACTCAATATCTCTAAATGATTTAGCATTTATTTCTTATTCAAACCTGAACCTCCCCTGGTCTCTGTCTCCTTCAATAAGATATCATCCAATAAAATACTACATAACATCACTCAGTAAGGGATTATATGAGAAGGATGAGTTTTGATGTTGAGCAGAACTAAATTTGATTTAATACAATCGATGAGTACATATTGAATGCAGAGGATCTACCCTAGACTAACCTAGATTCTGGATGTCAAAGATAAACAAAGTAGACAGAGAACAATGTCATATATAGAATAAAATGTCCTCATTGTCTTCATACTTTTCCCAGTGACACCAGTATCTAGCCGTATTAACATGAGAATATTAATTGTTAAATTATCCGAACATAAACTATCTCGCCGACCAGAGGGGGAAAAATTATTTGAAGAGAATGAAGCAAGTTATGTGTACTGTCTATCGATTTTCTTTCTTTCATTCTTTCTTTACATTTTTTTTCTTTTGAAACAGGGTCTTACTATGTAGCCAAAATTGCTAGACTAAGACTGTATGTGGTGTTCTGTGCCTGTAACCCATGTGGGGTTTGAATAAAAATGTGAGCAATAGGCCCACAGGGAGTGGCACTATTAGGAGTGGCCTTGTTGGAGGAAGTGTGTCACAGGGGTGGACTTTGAGGTTTCAGAAGCTCAAACTAGGCCTGTTGGTTCACTGTCTTTTCTTGCCGTCCTCAGAGCCTGATGTAGAACACTCAGCTCCTCTCCAGCCCCACGCCTGCCTGGACACTGCCATTCTTCCTGCCATGATGATAATGGACTAAACCTCTGAGACTATAAGCCAGCCCCAATTAAATACTTTCCTTTCTAAGAGGTGCCATGATCATGGTGTCTTTTCACAGCAATAGAAACCCTAAGATAACCCAGTACTTGGAAGGCCGAGGCAAGTGAACTTTTGTGAGTTCTAAGCCAGCCTGGTCTATATGGTGAGCTCCATGAGAGTCAGGGCTACATAGAGAGATCCATCCCATCAGGCATTTTATATCCTCACACACTCTTCACTGTGTCACCCATGCCCTGTTTACCCGCACATGCTCTAATTATTCCATTCCTACCATAGCAACCTGCTGAGAGATGCTTGCATTCTGCCAAGGACTGCCCTGCTGTCTTGCCTCACTCTTTTCTGTCTCCCTAGGGGAGCTCATTGCTTTCCTTGGCATCAGCTACCACCTCCACACAATTGCTGCTCTGAGCTAAGTCCTCCAGTGTAATCTCCCTTTATTTTCCATCCCCTGTTCCCACACTACCTGTATCTGTGTTTCTAAAGATAAACTCACTGCACTAGGCACCTTCTGTTCTGACATTCATGCTGTTCTTGCAAGTTAAATGTATTAAATAAGCATTTGTTGAATGCCTACTATTTGTGCGACTTTTCTGGGGATGGGAACTTCCGACCATAATATAAAAAAATAATACACAAATTCTTTAAGACAGGGCCAGTATCCTTCAAAGGCTGGAACTATCTACTCTTCAAAACCAAGGAAGTGATAAAACTTAATCATTAAAAGATACTTGTCGCCAGGTGGTGGTGGCACACACCTTTAATCCCAGCACACAGGAGGCAGAGGCAGGCAGATTTCTGAATTTGAGGTCAGCCTGGTCTACAAACTGAGTTCCTAGACAGCCAGGACTATACAAAGAAACTCTTGTCTTGAAAAAAAAAAAAAAAAGACGTCTATAAATCACTTGCTCTTATCTAGGAAACAGACATATTTAGTTAGATGAATTCTATTTAAATTAGTGGCATAAATATAGAGTGTCTTAAATGGTAAATTATACAAGGCATGATAAATAATACAGAAGCCTAGTGTGAACCTATATGAGAGGTAGGAGGAGAATCTGCGAAGACAGACTTAGATTCCAGATGCTGTAGCACAGAAAATATACCCAAGTGAAGAGTTGGGCAAACATGATTTTTAGTAGAGCTCCCCACTTGATAAGAATTAGAAAAAAAGAGAGAGAGAGAGTCTATCAACTAAGTACTTAGGAGTAAATAGGTTATAGGACAACCGGGGTGACCATAGCCTGGAATACAAGCTAACAATAAAAGTGAAAGCAGCTTCATATAGAAGTTTGGACACCAAATGACTCCATGTTACATTCTAGAAAAGATGAGACCATGGGGACTGGAAACAGATGCCAGGACACAAGGCACAGAGGATGGAACTGACTGAACAAGACAGTATTTTTGAGACTCTGGAAGTCATCTATACATGGACCATATTGGTGACTACATGACTGTGTACATTCGTCAAAACTCACTGAATTCTGTACTAAAAAAGAGTGAATTTTGTCAGGTTTCAAATCTTAGCTACTCAAAAAACTGAAGCACAAGGATCACAAAGTAAAGACCTGCCTGGGCTACGGTGTGAGTCCAAAGCCAACCTGGATAACTTAGTGACTGTCTCAGAATAAAAAACAAAAAAGAGGATGGGGGTGGGGTGGGCTGGGTATATAGCTGATTGGTAGAGCACTTGCCTAGCATTTGGGAGCCCTAGGTTTAATCTTCAGTATCCCACCCTCAGAAAACTTGAGGGTGAACTTAGTTTCCCTGGACTCCTGTCAGTCTCTTGAGCACCATTTTTAAGAATTTATAAACTCTACCTGTGTGTTGCAGGATATTTGATCACATCCTGAACCCCGAGATTATGTTATTTACTGACAAAATATGTTTTCAGTTATAGTGTGACTCAGCCTTAGCACACAAAGAGCTTTCTGCTTAAATATTGTAAGCAGGGTTAAGTAAAGTCAACCAACCATAGGTCAAGAAGGTGGAGCAAGCGACCAGTTGACAGGGAGTGAGCATTGAGAAAAACGGAGAGTCGGAGGGAGTCGGAGGATGGACAGAGATGCAACAGGAAGTTTAAAGGAGGGACAGTCAGTTTGAAGAAGTGTTTTGTTTTGTTTTGTTGTTTTGTTTTTGTTTTGAGGCAGTATGAGAAAGCAAAGTCCCCTGGGATGTCGGCTGAGGAGGAAGGTCAGCTGAGTGAGTGATTTCTCTGCCTCTCTGAGCTAGCAGACATTCACCCCAGCATCTGGTTTCCAAGTCTTTATTGGTAAATTCAAATGGTGGAGATTTTGTTTAAAAACAACATGTGTGTTTTGGGATGAGGCCAATGTCATCATCTCATTAGGGCAGTCCGTTCTCTCTTGACCAGACCCCTGGTAACTGTCCCAGACTCACAGTTGTGCTCAAGGACAACACAATGACAAAGAAGCAGCACATAATGAGTCTCTCCATCCTCTCAAGCTCATGTTAATGTCTTCCCTATAAAATGCATCAACTTGTCTTCAGTAGGATAGCGAACAACCGCACCGCTTGGGATCTCAGTGCCTGCCACAGATACATGGTTACAGAAACATACCTATGTACTGGAAAATGAAATTAACATCAACACTAACCTTGTACCAGCAAAGCTGCACTTGATAACTATTTGTGCCAGACTCTGATGACTCTTGTTGCTATGTTTTAAAAATAAATACATTTTTAAAAATGGAAAAGATATTTGCTGTGTTTCTCATTCTATTTGTACAATTGTGAAGCTTCCCCTCAAAAGAAAATAATAATTTAAAAGTAAATGTTATTAGACAAAATTTATATGTAAATAAACCTATCTTTAAAAAACGAATCCTTTTATGTTGGGCATGGTTGTAGATACCTGTAATCACAGTAATTAAGAGACTAAGATGGGAGGACTGTGAATTTGCAAGTCAGCCAAGACTGCATGGAAAGGCCCAGGACAGCCTGCACCACATAGCAAAACCCTCTGTCTCAGAAATTTTCTTCAAAAGGATTCGAATTAAATTTAATGACCTATAAGAGGAAATTAAGAAATTAAACCTCAAGGAGTGGCAAATTAATGTCAGCAGACAGTTGTTAAGAAAACTTATTTTGGAAGAGTGATAGAGTTATTCTCTTAGCTTTTAACTGTCAACTTACCACAAGCTAGAATCCCAACTGAAGAAAGACTCAACTGATGTACCATCTGTCTCAAGTTGGCCTATAGGCATGTTGGTGGAGAAACTGCCTTGCTTGACAATTGACGTGGGAAGACTCCACAGGGGAATGGAGGCCTTGTGGATTTAGAAGTCAGTAGTTGCCTGAGTTCCTGCTTTGAACTTACAGAAATGACCTACTCTCTAAGCCAGAACTGTTCACCTGTGGTGACTTAACTAGGAATAGTCCCCATTGGCTCATATACATAAATGTTTGCTCCTTAGAGAGTGGCTAGGAAGTGTGCCCTTGTTGCAGGAGGTGTTGCCTTGTTGAAAGAAGTGTGTCATTGGGGTGGGCTTTGGGGTTTCAAAAGCCCAAGCCAGATCTAGTGGCTTTCTCTCTTCCTGTTGCCTGCAGATCCAAATGTAGAACTCTCAAATCTCCAACATCATGTCTGCCTGCACGTTTCCATGTTCCCCACCATGACAAGAGACTAAACCTCTGAAACTGTAAGCCAGTCCCAATTAAATAATTTACTTCATGAGACTTGCATGGCCAAGGTGGCCAGGTGTCCTATTGATAGCAAAAGGACACTGGATAGGCGACTATCCCCATAGCTGCTTTTGCTCATGTTATGTGTCCCATCAACAGAAATGAAACAACACTAGGTCAACAATACTCTACCACTGAGCTAAACTCATTCCTGGCACTTACAGACATTTTTTTTGTGTGTGTAGTTCTGTTTTATTTTATATTCTTGGTGTTTCTAAAGACTAAACCCAGAGCCTGGCAAAAGCTTAGCAAGTAGACAGTAAATTCATCAGAAGAAATAAAGATGCCAGGTCAGGTGGACTTGGGCCAGCCATGTTAAAAAAGTTGGGCAGTGGATGAGAAGCGAAAGAGAGTAATTAAAACAAGAGGCAAAGCTAACAGTGATTTCCAAATAGTTTCCACATCACTAGTAGTGGCAGTATGGGGACACAGCCACATTTTGATCACCACTATTAAGCTGTACAACACGAAACATCAGCTGAGATGGCAGAGCAAGCCTGTGACCCAGCCCTGGGAGGCCGAGGCAAGCAGACCAGAAACTCAAGTGGGTCAGCCTAGCTATGGAGTCAGAGGTCAGCCTAGCCATGGAGTCAGAGGTCAGCCTAGCTATGGAGTCAGAGGTCAGCCTAGCCGTGGAGTCAGAGGCCAGCCTAGCCATGGAGTCAGAGGTCGGCCTAGCCATGGAGTCAGAGGTCGGCCTAGCCATGGAGTCAGAGGCCGGCCTAGCCATGGAGTCAGAGGCCAGCCTAGCCATGGAGTCAGAGGCCAGCCTAGCCATGGAGTCAGAGGTCGGCCTAGCCATGGAGTCAGAGGCCTAGCCATGGAGTCAGAGGTTGGCCTAGCCGTGGAGTCAGAGGCCGGCCTAGCCATGGAGTCAGAGGCCGGCCTAGCCATGGAGTCAGAGGTCGGCCTAGCCATGGAGTCAGAGGTCAGCCTAGCCATGGAGTCAGAGGCCGGCCTAGCCATGGAGTCAGAGGCCGGCCTAGCCATGGAGTCAGAGGCTGGCCTAGCCATGGAGTCAGAGGCCTAGCCATGGAGTCAGAGGCCGGCTGGATTCTGTGACACTCCTTCTCTCTCTTAAACAAAGCAAAGCAAAGCCTGCAAGATGTGCATGCGGATGTATGATAGTGTGGGTAGAGGACAGACAGAAAGACAGACAGATATCTAACTGTAGGAAAGGGACATTAATCCCTAATGTTTCATAGTCAATTTTTTTAATCACATGTTTAATTAATGTGGGCTCCAGAGTTATCTGGGGAACATAAGCAGTAAAATTTTGGTGGGAAAGAAGGGAGAGAAGTTAGATATCAAGACTTTCGGAGCAAAGGCTCTCAGAGATGTGAAAACAGAAAAAAAAGTTCCTTTTTCTTTTGCAAACACTGAAATCAGTTAAATGCATAATTTTCCTGATTGCCCAGAGACAGTCACTAATAATCTGTATTCTAGGCCAGCTGCAAAGGAAGATGATAATGAAAGAATAAGAAAGAATTCTAAAAATGCTTTTAATACTCAAAGGCTTGTTTCTAGACTCTACAGAATTTCAATCAGTTACTATCAGGGCTGGAGAGTGGTTAGGAGTGCACACTGTTCTTGCAAAGGGTCGGAATTTGATTCCCTGCACCCATGTGAGGGAACCCACAACTGTGTGTAATTCCAGCTTGAAGATATCTCAAACCTCTTTTGACATCTGAAGTATCTACACACACACACACACATACACACACACACACACACCCATGAACACACAAAGGGGCAGGAGGTAGGGAGGTAGAGTCAAATTTTTAAAAAGAACCAATAAATATTTATGTATAGAAGGCCAAAATATCAGCATTCAGTTACCTAGGGAGCACCAGATCACTGTGTCAATAACCTAAATTCACATGAGCCTAATTTACACCATAAGCCAATTAAATAATTTATAAACAAACATCCACTGTGTTTTGTGTGGGCTCACCACTACTGTCTAGAAGAGAAACTTCTTCAAAGAGGCACCGTTGAAGCTACAAGATATTGCTCACCTCCATGTCTCTCCATATCTTCCCTCTTTTGCATTGATATATTTATTTAAAAAATTATAGACACAGACATCATTGAAACAGGATGCTTGTATGCGTGTGATTTTCTGACTACTGTTTAAGCTGAATTAGACACTGCAAGAATGGGACCCAGAAATCTGTCTTTAATTTTGCACCAAAAGGAGTTTAAGTTCAAAAGCAACATGGCCATTACCTTCATGAGTCCTCTGAGCTTCACTTCTCCAGGACCAACCTACCCCAGTATCCACATCTGCCACCAAGCTGCCACTCTGGTTCCAAGATGGTGCCTCTCCATTGGACTAGTGAGAGGCATGTCCGTGATCTGCTCTTAGGCCTGCTTCCAGCAATGTATCAGAATCTTTGTTCTATCTGCTGTCCTCACTCTCCAGTCACTGGGGCCTTGGCTGTGTTGTCACTATGTTCTTGGGAGCATAGCATAGAAAGGGCACTGTCAGCTTAAACCTTCTCTGGACTTAGCATTTTCAGCTGTCAGTGTGGGCATCTGCAAAGCTGTGGCTGTACTGGGGAATCTCTGACGTCCTCGGCCTAATGCCTTAAGAGGGGATAAGGGGATTAGTTGCCTCACCTAAAAGGCAGTTCAGCTCCTAATAAAAAGAAACCAAGGGAAAGTCCTGTGGTGCACGCACAAACACACATGCATGCATGCAAGACACGCTCCTACATAATGTCTAGTTATACTAGGAGTCTTGTGACTCTGTGAGCTGGGAGACTCAGCATACATGTGTGTGCGCATGCACGCAGAGGCATAAAGTTAACATTCATCCAGTCTTCCTCAGTCACTTTCCACCTTATTCCTAGAAGCAAGGTCTCTCAACTGCACCCAGAACTCTCCTGTTCAGCAGTCTGCTCTGAGGATGCCATGGCCGTTGCCTGAGCACCAGCGTTGCAGACGGATTTACATGGGTGCTAAGAATCATCTCAGCCTCACACTGAGCGGCACGTGAGCTAGCTCCATAGCTCTACTTAAAAAATAACTTTGGATTTACTTAGTTTACGATCCTGAGTGTCTTGTCTATATGTATGTGCATGTACCATGTGTATGCAGTATGTGTGTGAAGACCAGAAGTGAGCTTTGGATCCTCCAGGACGAGAGTTCCAGATGGTCAAGAGCCACCAGGTGAATGCTGGCAATCAAACCTAGGGCTACTTCAAGAGCAGTAGGAGCTCTCAACTGCTGAGCCAACTCTACAGCCCCAGCAATTTTTTAATGTGTCAGTTTCTTTGTGTATGTACACAAGTGTATGTGTTTGTGTGTGAGTACATGTAGAGGGTATATGTTTGTGTGTGTGCATGCATGCAGAAGCCAGAGGTCAATTTCAAGTCCCTTTATCAATTGGATTGCTCTCCACCTCATTATTTGAGGTAATAATGCACTAACCCTGGATTTTGCTGACTAGGCTAGACCTGGCCAACAAGCCCCAGGGATCCTTCCTCCAAGAGCTGTGATTACAGACACAGGACACTGCACGGAGCTCTATTTGCATGGGTCCAGGGGATGCATGTCCTCATTTTAAGCAGAAGGTACTTTACTAATGGAACCAGCTTCCCATCAGTCTCTTAATGAGGTTATTATTATCATCACATGACCAGACTTCTGTATCAGTCCTCGGAGTAATGGACACAAAGCAAAATCTTCGACTCGTGAGTGAAGACTTTGCACGAAGTGAGAAAGTGATTGAATCTCTGCAAACTTCTCTCTGTTCGCTGCCAGCAGCTGCTAATGGTCAGCCATCTAGGGAAATCTGTAAGTCAGGGGGAGCTGCCTCACATTATAGATCTTTGAATCCAAGGTGAGCCAGGAGCACTTTTGAATTTACAGAAGTTTTATCTAGGGACTCTGTCTACCTCGCAGATGTCTCCAAATATGACAGATTTCAAACAGATGTAATCCTCAAATGTGTTTGACTTGTCCTAAAATAAACTGTCCACAAATATAAAGCCACAAGGAAATATTTTCTCACTGTGGAAATTGCTAATGAGAAAATGTACTCTAGGAAAAGAAATTTAAATATGCACACGGCACCATTTGAAAATGATTTTGGTGCATCTCAGAGGGCCTGAGGTGGGCTCCATGCCCACTCCCACCTCACCTCCTGCGTGATTTCTTTGCAGCCCGATTTCTCATGCTGTGCATTCACAGAAATCACCAACATCCCGATTTTCAGCTCCAACAATCCAATTCTAATTAACTGTACTGATGCAGCAAACCTCTCTCCCTCTCTCTCTCCCTCCCTCCCTCCC